>WNYA01001981.1:0-53000 GCA_019512145.1 Engystomops pustulosus | reverse complement strand
GGGTAGAACCCCCTCCTCCCCAGATGTCATTGTATTCAGATATAGCATTACATGCATTGGAGTAACTTGAAGCTAATGGCTCCAGTACAAAGTATGTGCCATGCCCCGCACTATAATGTATGGTTATAGTACTAGTCAGGGCAGCATCTGCCATAGCGTGCGGTATAAACAGATGACGACCCTTAATAAGAGCGGCAGATTGTCCGACGTCTTAACTATCGAAAAATTATTAGCATCAGTGTCTTTAAGTCGTTACTTGCAGGGCAGAGCGTTCTGCATTCGAGACGCTTCGCGGTTGACAGAAAAAGAGGTAGTGTAGCCCTGGGCTATATATGTGACTATTATAGGGGATATACACTCACCGGCACTTTATTAGGTAAACCATGCTAGTAAAGGGTTGGACCCCTTTTGCCTTCAGAACTGCCTCAATTCTCGTGGCATAATTCAACAAGGTGCTGGAAGCATTCCTCAGAGATTTTGGTCCATATTGAAATGATGGCATCACACAGTTGCCGCAGATTTGTCGGCTGCACACCATGATGCGAATCTCCCGTTCCACCACATCCAAAGATGCTCTATTGGATTGAGATCTGGTGACTGTGAAGGCCATTTGAGTACAGTGACCTCATGTCATGTTCAAGAAACCAGTCTGAGATGATTCCAGCTTTATGACATGGCGCATTATCCTGCTGAAAGTAGCCATCAGATGTTGGGTACATGTGGTCATAAAGGGTGGACATGGTCAGCAACAATACTCAGGTAGGCGTGTGGTTTGAACGATGCTCAATTGGTACCAAGGGGCCAAAGAACAGAAGCCGCTACCTGGATGTTTTTTTTTTCGGACATTCTCTGTAAACCCTAGGGATGTTGTGCGGTGAAAATCCCAGTAGATCAGCAGTTTCTGAAATACTCAGACCAGCCCTTCTGGCACAACAACCATGCCACGTTCAAAGCACTAAATCACCTTCTTCCCCATACTGATGCTCGTTTGAACTGCAGGAGATTGTCTTGACCATGTCTACATGCCTAAATGCAACTGAGTTGCCGCAATGTAACTGGCTGATTAGAAATTAAGTGTTAACGAGCAGTTGGACAGGTGTACCTAATAAAGTGGCGCGTGAGTGTATATATACTACTATGTGGGCATATATATCACTACTATGTGGGCTATATATATCACTACTATATACATACACTATGGGGCTACATATAGATAGATAGATATAACTTCTATGGGGCAATATACATTTATACTATGGAGGGCTACAGTATACAGGGGCCTATATAAAAGAGTGAGTTATACGTGGGACTTGTCTAAATTATTATTTTATTTATTATTTTGTAGTTATTAATAAATATTATTTAGGAGCAGAGTGTGGGAAATTTTTATCCAGATGACATTATATGTAAGTGATTGTTGTATTTTTATGGGCAGTGTGGAATGTTCTGCAGGGAGCTGAAAACAATGAAGTTCTCTTCCTGATGGAGCAGATCATCATGTGAAAGTACAAGATGCTACTAATGTCTGTCATGCTGCTGAATTAGTGTGTGATACAAGCGACAGCCTGTGCAGTTTATAGATGCTTTTTTGTTTGTAATTTCAGTGTGCCGAATACAGTACGGGATCAAGGTATAGAGCGCTATGGGGTAGGGGGGCAGCATTGAATATTAGCCTCAGGCAGCAAAAAGGCTAGAATCATCCCTGGTACTAGTCTTATCATATGGAAGTGACCCTTATGGCCCCTAAGCCTCTTGGGCCCGGTTGTGACCGACCCTCTGCACCCCTCTCAGTTAGGCCCCTGATTACACGCACCATTACAGGCAATGGGAGAACTTACTGGAAAAAGAAGTAAAAAAGCTAAGAAACAAACGGACTATAAATGACGCCTCCTTTAGATCCTATAACTTAGACTTCATGTAATGAGATTTATCTAGCATTTTCTATTGAAGCTGATATTGAAGGCATTTATTTACAATGTCACTGATAAATGTATCTTGTCACACCACCGGTGTTGCTAAAATTGTGAGATTGATCTAAAATCATCTAAGATGCTATATAACAATAAGATACGAGCATTGAACAAAACAACATACAAACACAAAAACTCCCACTACCGCTGCGAGCCTGAAATAATATATAAATACTAAAAAAAAATCCTTTGCATTGTTAGGATTGCCGGGTTCCATAGTGTAAGCGGTGGTTATGAGTGTATAATGTCGGTGCTGCATGGTCCTTTCTCTTAGATTTCTACTTATTGTTTTCATGCAAAAATAAAGGGAAGGATTCCCATAGGGATAGATGGACGGCATGTTAACTATATGTTGCCTGGCCAGCCATGCAATCATGTATAGATGTACAATATCCTTTGTATATATGTGAATTGGCACTAATAAATCTTTCCTGAGCATGGCACAAAAAGAAATAAAACAATAAGAAAAATCTATCTTGTACAACGTTACAGTATGTTTACACAAAAGGAAATAAAATGACTGTCATTCTGTATGCTTTTTATGGTATTGTATACTTATTACTTCTTTATGGGGTTGTATACTATAACATTTTATTATAGCACGTGTAAACTTTCATCTTTATCATAATTTTATATACTTTACACTTCTTTATGGGGTTGTATACTATACACTTATTATAGCACTGTTACTTTACACTTCTGTTAGGGGTTATATACTATACACTTTATTATAGCACTGTATACTTTACACTTCTTTATGGTATTGTATACTTTACACTTCTTTATGGGGGTTGTATACTTTACACTTCTTTATGGGGTTGTATACTATACACTTTATTATAGCACTGTATACTTTACACTTCTTTATGGTACTGTATACTTTACACTTCTTTATGGGGTTGTATAATATATGCTTTATTATAGCACTGTATACCTAACACTTCTTTATGGTATTGTACACTTTACACTTCTTTATTGTATTGTATACTTTACACTTCTTTATAGTATTGTATAATTTACACTTCATTATGGGGTTGTATACGTTACACTTCTTTATTGTATTGTATACTTTACACTTCTTTATAGTATTGTATCATTTACACTTCTTTATGGGGTTGTATACTTTACACTTCTTTAATGTATTGTATACTTTACACCTCTTTATAGTATTGTATAATTTACACTTCTTTATCATATTGAATACTCTACACTTCTTTATTGTATTGTATACTTTACACTTCTTTATCATATTGTATACTTTACACTTCTTTATTGTATTGTATACTTTACACTTCTTTATGGGGTTGTATACTATACACTTTATTATAGCACTGTATACTTTACACCTTTTTATGGTATTGTATAATTGCAGCTTCTTTATGGGGTTGTATGCCTTACACTTCTTTATGGGGTTGTATACTATATGCTTTGCTATGGCACTGTATACTTTACACTTTATCATGATTTAATATACTTTACACTTATTTTTGATATAACATACTCTACACTTCTTTATGGTATGGTATATATTAGACTTCTTTATGGCACTCTATACTTGACACTTTATTTAGGTGTTAAAGGAACTCGCTAATGAAATTCCCTGCAGCCTCCCCACACTAATGAAATACACAGCAGCCTCCCCACACTAATGAAATGCCCTGCGCCCTCCCATCACAACTGAAATGCCCTGCATCCTCCCACCACAAATGAAAGTCCCAGCATCCATCCCTCACTAATGCGGTGCCCAGCAGCCTCCCCTTACTAATGAAATGCCCAGCAGCCTCCCCTCACTAATGAAATGCCCAGCAGCCTCCACTCACTCAGCTCCTCGTCCCTCTCAGCTTCCTTTGTAACATCACACTAGAGATCCCTCGCACACACTATGATGTCATTAGGTGGCAACACCACCGCGTCATAATGTGTGCCCGGGCATTGTACTAAGGGCTTTTTCAGCACAAAAATTTTGCTGAAAAACTTGTCTTATTCTCGAATATACATGGTATTCAGTATAGTATTTGATATAACCACATAATATTACACTTTCTATTGTGATATACTGGATTATACTGGTATCTTATTAATAGATATCACCTTAATCTGAATATACAGTTTTTTTTCTTATTTAGTCACGATTTACTTTGTTGACATGAATGTTCACACTTGGCTCTTTTACAACTTTGTCTCCCTCACTACCAGTCCATGTGTAGAAAGATGGAGGACCTGCAGATGCACCCAGGACTCTCCTATAGCGGCAATTTAAAGACTGAAAAGGCAGAACAGAGGAAATAAGTGAGCATCTCTTGAAGTCTGGTACAACTAGTTTATTATAGGAACAAGATAGAGCAAAGCAAGCTGCCAGCTCAATAGCATTGTCCTCAATCAGATGATCTGACATCTGGCCACCAGGACTGGATCGATATGAAGACATGTTTCTGTAGTCCTCTGTCAGCTAGACAGAATGGATCTGTAAAGGGGATGTAAAGATGTTCAGCCTCTGCAGCTCTAAACCATGTAGTGGATACTTATCCCTTTTCTATAGTTGCCTTTCCCCTATTCAAAAAATCAATAATAAAATTAATTAAAATGCCCCAAAAGCCAAAATATCTGTTAAAAAACACAACATATTAGGTATCTCCTCCTCTATAACAACCTGTACAATAAAAATAAATCATTACTGAACCCGTATAGTGAACACTGTAAAAAACATTAACGTTAGAACTTTTGTCCATGTTGCCGAACACATAAAACGGGCTAAAACGGGATCAAAAAGTCATTTTCTAATTGAAAATGGTATCAATAAAAAGCACACTTACATTCTGGTGTGTGCCCCCTCTGGCAGGATCTGCTTTTCACTTTGTTTTTTATGCTCTGGTTTTAAAAAAAAAGGCTTTAAAAATTATGCAAATGAGTCTGTAGGGCTCCAGGCTCCATAGGTGCTAACAAATCCTGGAGCCCCTTAGGCTCATTTGCGTAATTCTAAAGCCCTTTTTTTCTTTAAAACCAGGGAATAAGAAGCCTAAAGAAGAGCAGATCCTACCAGAGGGGGCACACACCAGAATGTTAGTGTGCTTGGTTTACAATTTATATTATAATTAACTCCTTGTAGGATTAGAAACCTCATAGAGATGTATCACTATGGCACAGGGGCTGCCAGCCTTAGCTCTATGACTATCACTGGTTGACTTAATGGATCACTAAATTACGAGTAATACAAATACCAATCTATAACAGAAATATATAAATTCTTCCCTATTTCCAGATTTGAAAATTTAACAAGCGATGCAATTACACTGTAAGTTTTGACTGGGGAAATACATATAAAAAGCTTTAATAAAACTATAATTACTGACACATCAAATGGATATTTGCATGTAACTAATGCTAATATAAGCATGCAGCTGCTGGAGCGTACTACTATTAATAATGGCTGTGCTTGTCTTCATTAGACCGTAATTGCCATACCAAATAAAGAACTGTGATCTCTTCTATAGTGTGTAATATTTTGTAATATATTTTTAGATTGGATACTATATATTAATACTAAATATACAGTAAACTGTTATTTATATGGAGGGAAATAAAAACCAAATAATGGACATTTCTATACAATTTTTATTTTGCATGTGATATAAAATATTATTTACATAAACAATCTACATAGAGTCAGTCCCCGACTTAAGGACAACCGACTTACAGACAACCCCTAGCTACACATGGATCACTTTGCCCAATGTGATCTCAGCTGTAAGGTGTTTGAAATTAAACTTTACTATTAATCCTTGTTTCTGAAATTCCAATAGGCAATTTGTCTGGAGTTCCAATTATACAATATACCTGTTCTGACTTACATATAAATTCAACTTAAGAACAACCCTAAAGAACCTTTCTTGTACGTAACCTGGAGACCACTTGTATATTTATATCTACATGTGTGTATTCTTCTCTTTTGAAGACCGTGGTTTGATCAGATTCTTAACCTTACCTGCCTGCCCTGACCTCTGGCTTGTACCCTGGACTTAACTTGCTTCTTGACCTTGGCTTGTTATTTGGATTCATCTCAGACTGTCTGTGACTGTATCTTGCCTTCTCTCTGTAGCTTGCACCGATGTTCCCTGACCCTGCAGGGCAACATGCTATCCCCACCGGGACCCCCACAAAAGGTCCTTCTGCAGTGCAGTGAAAGGGTGAAAATTGTAGTATGGCAGTATATGATAGGATCGATCAGACAACCTAGGGTTAAAGTAAATAGCAAAAAAAAATTATAATAAAAAAAACTAAAAACTCAATGACCCCCCTTTCCCTATCACTGATAAATATAAATCAACAGTAAAAATCATAAACACATTGGTATTGCCGCGTCTGAAAATGCCCGATCTATCAAAATAGTGTGTTTAACCATGTAACGGAAAATAGCGGCCAAATTTTTTTTGCCATTTTCAAAAATATAAAAATTTAATAAAAAGTGATCAAAAGATCATACAGTCCTAAAAAAGGTATAATTGGAAATGTTCTTAAAAGTCACAAAAAAGACACCAACCTCAGCTCTGTACACTGAAGTATAAAAAAGTTATTAGCGCTAGAAGATAGCAACAAAAATATATGTTCGTTTATTCTCTTGTACAGGGGCCGTATTGTTCTCCCTACGTATAATTTTTCACAACTACATTTTAATCCATATATCACCCCTTTAGTGTGACAATTGATTCTATTTTTGATGGTAAATGAAGCTTGGGACCCACACATTTGTACCTCCTGAACTGGGTTTTTCAGTTTCAGGGTCTTACACATGGAGCATCTTCTGCATGGGAAAAATCCGTTTGGCATTTGTGTCTCCAAGGTGATTTTATTTGTAGTTTTTGGTGTTTTTTTGTTGTTCTTAATGGTGGGTGCTATTAGGTTTCCTAAATTTTTTGCTTTCTTGAAAATGAAAGAGGGGTTTTCCGCTATTAGTTCGCCTATCACTTTATCCTCCTTCAGGATGTCCCAGTGTTTTTTGATAATCTTCTTAAACAAACCACCATGGACTGTGTGGTTGATCAAGAAGGGGACTTTAATTTCCATGGATTCAGTTTGTATTTTAGGTGTTCTTTCTTTCAATAGGTGTTCTCTTGCTAAATCTGCTATTTTATATTTTGTTTTTTCCAGTTCTTTATCGTTGTATCCTTTTTCCTCAAATTTTTTAGATAGCACATTAGCCTCCTTCCAATAGTCCTCCATCTCTGTACAATTCCGGCGTATTCTGGTGAATTGGCCTTGAGGAATATTTTGTAGCCAAACAGGGTGATGGCAGCTGTCAAGTGGTATATAACTATTGCTGTCGGTCGGTTTTCTATATGATTTTGTGAGGATTTTTTTGTCCTTAATGAATATTGTGAGGTCCAGAAAATTTATTGATTCTTTACTGTATATCGGGGTGAAGTGTAAGTAAAATTCATTTTTATTAATTTCATTAAAAAACTGTAATAGAGATTGCTCACCCCCTTTCCATATAAAAACAATATCGTCTATAAAACGATGCCACAGGGCCAAGTTTGCCCGCGCTAACGGATCGGCATAGATGGCGGTCTCTTCCCATCTGCCTACATACAAGTTAGCATAGCACGGGGCAAACTTGGTCCCCATGGCCGTACCCCATGTTTGTAAGTAAAATTTATCTTCGTATAAAAAGTAATTATGGGATAAAATAAAGGAGATACACTCTCCTATAAAATCAATTTGCTCCTTTGGTATTCTTTGTTCCTTATTTAAAAAATATGTAGCTGCTTCTCTTCCTTTTTCGTTTTCGATGACTGTATATAATGAGGTGACGTCTAGGGTTCCAATTATGTAATCATCCTCCCAAGTAGTCTTCTCTAATATCTGTAAGATATGCTTAGTATCTTTTAAATAAGCTGGGAGTTGTTCAGTGGCTGGTTGTAGCATATTATCCACATATTCTGACATATTTGCCGTTAGGCAGTCAATGCCAGATATGATAGGGCGTCCTGGTGGGGTAGTTGTGGATTTATGAATCTTCGGTATATGGTAGGGAGAACAATACGGCCCCTGTACAAGAGAATAAACGAACATATGTATATAGTGATTGCTGGGGGAGCTGTATATAGTGGTTGCTGGGGGAGCTGTATATAGTGATTGCTGGGGGAGCTGTATATAGTGGTTGCTGGGGGAGCTGTATACAGTGATTGCTGGGGGAGCTGTACAAAGCGGTTGCTGGGGGATCTGTATATAGTGATTGCTAGGGGAGCTATATACAGTGATTGCTGAGGAGCTGTATATAATGATTGTCAGGGGAACTGTATATAGTGGTTGCTGGGGGAGCTGTATATAGTGGGTGCTGGGGAGCTGTATACAGTGATTGCTGGGGGATCTGTATATAGTGATTGCTGGGGATCTGTATACAGTGGTTGCTGGGGAAGCTGTATATAGTGGTTGCTGGGGGAGCTGTATATAGTGGTTGCTGGGGGAGCTGTATATAGTGATTGCTGGGAGGAGCTGTATACAGTGATTGCTGGGGGAGCTGTATACAGTGATTTCTTGGGGAGCTGTATACAGTGATTGCTGGGAGAGCTGTTTATAGTGATTGCTGGGGGATCTGTATATAGAGATTGCTGGGGGATCTGTATATAGTGATGCTGGGGAGCTGTATAAAGGCAGTCCCCGGGTTACGTACAAGATATGTTCTGTAGGTTTGTTCTTAAGTTGAATTATGAAATTTCCCCCCCTTGGATCGGGGTGGATAATTTCAATCCCAAAGATAGCAGTTCCAGATAGTAGTCCTGAATGTTTTTCCATGAAATGTCGGGACAATGGATGTCCTTTGTTCTTTTTCTTTATATTCCGTATATGTTCGTTTATTCTTTTGTACAGGGGCCGTATTGTTCTCCCTACGTATAGTTTTTCACAACTACATTTTAATCCATATATCACCCCTTTAGTGTGACAATTGATTCTATTTTTGATAGTGAATGAAGTTTGGGAACCACACATTTGTACCTCCTGAACTGGGTTTTTCAGTTTCAAGGTCTTGATAGTGAATGAAGTTTGGGAACCACACATTTGTACCTCCTGAACGGGAACCACACATTTGTACCTCCTGAACTGGGTTTTTCAGTTTCAAGATTACTAATCACTGAGATGAGAGATTTATGGGAGATTGCGACATTGGAAAAATATTTAGAGTTTAACTGCATACCAAAAGGTCTAAAATTAGAAAAAACACTAACAGGAGACATTGGAGATAAAGAGACCTTAGGGGAATGGGAGGAACTACTCCACAGTTTCTCCAAACAGGCTGTTAAATTCATAATAAAAAAACGAGAAACCAATTTAAGGAGAACAAACAAAGAAATATTAGATCTATTTGAGGAAATAAAACCGTATAAAGAACATCCAGAAATCATACAATTATCCATAAACATCAAAAAACGGATTAGACAAAAAGAGGAGGAAATAGTATATAAAAAGAATAAGAAATTCAAAAGAGATGAAGTACCATACAACATATACGAAGAAGACCCAAATACCTCATTACATCTCTGCACGATAGATGAAACCCTTGCAGATTCCCACCTAACTGAAGAAATCTGTTCACAATCACCAAGCACCAATGATAGTAGAACGTATCCGCAAGTGGATAATTTCATAAAAGAAGGAGAACATGTTCAAATATCAACTGATGACAATGATCGGTCACAGAATAAAATAAGACGAACACCCGAACACCCCACTGTCCCGCTAAGTCCGCAATGAAGTTTAAAGATTATAAAAGTAATTGTCTTTTAATAATATACATAGTATATAAGAATAATGGCCAGTTTGGGGCAGGGCATATTGTAACTATTTCCATATCACATCTGCCTTTTCTCTTTTTAAATTTACAATTTCGTATTGGATGTGCCTATTTACCTTCATTGTTACCCCATTAGTTTTTTCTTTAGGTATTTATTATACGCCGCTGCTCGTGCTTGTTCATACTTGGAAGGTGTAGGAATAAGCGCAGTCAGCGATTTCTCAGATTTGAGAATTTCACCTTATGTGGAGTCTAATCTGTGAAAAAAATAGGAGGCATAGGCATGAAGAATCATGTATTGTTTGTGGGGAAAGCTTAACTAATTTTTTTTTTAAAGCTTAACAATAAAGGGGGTCTCCAATGAACATGTCATTAATATCAGATCACTATGACTCTCTTGAGTGCTGGAAGCAACACTGTAAAAAGAGGTGAAAGAACAGCTCTATTCTTTGTGTAGTGGCTGAGTTGTGCTATTGCAATAAGAGCTGAGCTGCAGTATCTTAGTCAAACCACAACACAGAGAATGGAGTAGTATAAGGCCTCATTGACATGGCCATCTGGGGGATGTATATGCAGCCGCATATATGTCCCCATGGACGGCAATGACGGGCAGGAGGCGGTGCGGTGCCACACTGTACATGGGGAAAAGATAGAGGGGTCACCTCCTCCTCCTCTCCAACGCACAGCTTTATACTTGCCCAGCTGCGGCCAGGCGGGCATATGGCTGTATGAATGTACTCTAAGTTGAAGTTGCAGTGGAATCTTGAACAGGACCATTTGTAGCCTCTTCGCTGCATGAGGCAAAAATCAAAATACTGCCCTCGCCATCGTCCAAATGTGGTAACTTTGGATCTGGGCCCCATCTACCTAAGCCCTCACTGGCACTCACATCTTGCCCATTATACTTGAAAACGTATACAAACCAATTTCTGCTACACAAATCCACTATATACACATTGTAAATACACATATATTAACATAGCATCATATATACTCTACCCACATACATCATATATATGCTACACATACATACACAAAATATACTAAACACTCAAATATAGGAGCACATAAATATACAGTATATACCCAAACCCTATTTACAATATCCACATATCTATAAAAATATTGCTAACACAAAACACATGCATATACACCAAATAGAAATACACTGCCCATTACTATATGGAAGCAAAAATATATGGCATGCCAAGTACTACCATGAGATACATATAGACTAACTGAATGTACAAATCGGTTTCTGTTGCTATCTTTTAAATCTTCTCTTTATTTTGGCCTGGTCCACTCTTTCACTAGTCTACTGGTTTTCATTCATGTGCACCTCACCCAGATGACAATCGGTACGGAATTTAATTCATAATCTCCATGCTGTACCCCTAAAAACCTAAAAATTTCTATACAGGACCCACTAATTTTTATACATTAACACCACTTCTCCCTCACTGATTTATATTTAGTTAAAAAAATTATTGCGGAATACAATTGTGTGAACATTTTCTACTGCACTTTTCAAACACTATAACATAAAAAAAAACGAAAAAAACTAATTTAGTCTTGAGATAGCACACATGACATATATGTATAATATACAGATATCAAGTCAGATGTGCATAACTTAACAATAAAGGGGGTCTCCAATGAACATGTCATTAATATCAGATCACTATGACTCTCTTGAGTGCTGGAAGCAACACAATAAAAAGAGGTGAAAGAATAGCTCTATTCTTTGTTTAGTGGCTGAGTTGTGCTATTGCTATAAGAGCTGAGCTGCAGTATCTTAGTCAAACCACAACACAGAGAATGGAGTAGTATAAGGCTCATTGACATGGCCCTCTGGGGGATGTATATGCAGCCGCATATATGTCCCCATGGACGCCAATGACGGGCAGGAGGCGGTACGGTGCCACACCGTACATGGGGAAAAGATAGAGGGGTCACCTCCTCCTCCTCTCCAACGCACAGCTTTATACTTGCCCAGCTGCGGCCGGGTGGGCATATAGCTGTATAAATGTACTCTAAGTTGAAGTTGCAGTGGAATCTTGAACAGGACCACTTGTAGCCTCTTCGCTGCATGAGGCACAAATCAAAATGCTGCCCTCGCCATCGTCCAAATGTGGTAACTTTGGATCTGGGCCCCATCTACCTAAGCCCTCACTGGCACTCACATCTTGCCCATTATACTTGAAAACATATACAACCCAATATCTGCTACACAAATCCACTATATACACATTGTAAATACACATATATTAACATAGCATCATATATACTCTACCCACATACATCATATATATGCTACACATACATACACAAAATATACTAAACACTCAAATATAGGAGCACATAAATATACAGTATATACCCAAACCCTATTTACAATATCCACATATCTATAAAATATTGCTAACACAAAACACATGCATATACACCAAATAGAAATATACTGCCCATTACTATATGGCATGCCAAGTACTACCATGAGATACATATAGACTAACTGAATGTACAAATCGGTTTCTGTTGCTATCTTTTAAATCTTTTCTTTATTTTGGCCTGGTCCACTCTTTCACTAGTCTACTGGTTTTCATTCATGTGCACCTCACCCAGATGACAATCAGTACGGAATTTAACTCATAATCTCCACGCTGTACCCCTAAAAACCTTAAAATTTCTATACAGGACCCACTAATTTTTATACATTAACACCACTTCTCCCTCACTGATTTATATTTAGTTAAAAAAATTATTGCGGAATACAATTGTGTGAACATTTTCTACTGCACTTTTCAAACACTATAAAATTAAAAAAAACGAAAAAAACAAACTTATTTAGTCTTGAGATAGCACATGACATATATGTATAATATACAGATATCAAGTCAGATGTGCATAATGATGCCTAAAAATATACAGTCCAGCAGCAGCAGCTTACCTTATTATAAAATGTGCAGCAGCAGTCTCCCTTAATAATATACAGTCCAGACGCAGCCTTCCTCATTATATAATGACAAGCAGCAGTCTCCCTTATTAATATAATGTCCAGCAGCAGCCTCATATAATTATATTAATAATATAATCATTAAAAGACAGCAGTGTGGGCACCACCATCTTTGTTGGTGTTGCTGCTCTCCGTGATGTCATTGCAATGAATCCTATGTAGAAATGCCATATACTGCAATACAGTAGTATTGTAGCATATGGTAGGAACGATTAGACCATCTATGGTTAAAGTACCGTATATACTCGAGTATAAGCCGACCCAAGTATAAGCCGAGGCCCCTAATTTTACCACAAAATACTGGGAAAACCTATTGACTCGAGTATAAGCCGAGGGTGGGAAATGCATTGGTCACAGCCTCCCCAGTATATAGCCAGCCAGCCCCTGCCCCAGTGTATATAGCCTGCCAGCCCCTCCCCCAGTGTATATATCCTGCCAGTCCCTGCCCCAGTGTATATAGCCTGCCAGACCGGCCCCAGGGTATATAGCCTGCCAGCCCTGCCCCAGTGATATAGCATGCCGACCAATGCCCCAAGTGTAGATAGCCCTGTCAGACCCTGCCCCAGTGTATATAGCATGCCAGACCCTGCCCCAGTGTATTATAGCTGCTGCCGGACAGATAGCACAAAAGTATACGGCGGTCACCGGAAATATTTATTTTTGACTCGAGAGAAGCCGAGTTTGGGTTTTTCCAGCACATTTTTTGTGCTGAAAAACACTTAGGCTATACTCGAAGTATATTAAGGTTAATAAAAAAAATGGAAAAATGTATTTTTTAAAAAGGAATAAAAACAAAAAAACAAAAAAATCAAATCATCCCCCTTTCCCTAGAACTGATATAAAACTAAATAAACAGCAAAAATCACAAACATGTTCGGAATTGCAGCTTTCTAAAATGCCCGACCTATCAAAATATAAAATGGTTATTTTTCCCCATATCGGAAAAAAATGCCCAAATGTCCAAACAACACTTTTTGACCATTTTACATCACATAAAAAATGTAATAAAACATTATCAAAAGGTTGAACGGTCCTCAAAATAATCGCAATGAAAACATAAGCTCTTCTTGCAAAAAGATACATCCTACACAGTTCCATGAACTGATATATGAAACAGTTATTATTGTCAGAAAATCATCAAGGATTGTCAGAAGGCGAAAAAAATTTTCATACACATGTTTTCATTTTTGAAATGATATTATGCACGAAAATCTAGTATATAAAGCTGAATGACAATGTTATGTGTATGTATGTCAGCTAAAGGAATCTGCAATGTCGCATTCCAATTCACAAAATTTGCAGCGTGTTGCCTCAGGGAACGTCTAGACCATGCTTGGAGCAAAAATTTTCACCCAGCGCTTTACCAAAAATCCATTTATTACCGACCATATATTGAGCCATGGTTTGCTTTGCTGTGGTGTTGGAAGCTGGAGTCATGATGGGCTTCGTTCTGCCACAGGTCATTAATAGAGTCTGAGCTTGATGGTTACTATAGGCAACATGAGTATAAGACTTTATGTGTGAGGGTTTTAAAAAAAAAAAAATTGGATTAGGTACAGAGATAGGGGGGGAAATTGATCAGGACGTGTCTGAGTTAAAAGGTTCCAGTTGCCCATGGAAACCATCATGGAAATCAGAGATCATTGTATAATTTTCAGAAACAGCAGTGCAAAATCGAAACTGAGCGCTTCTGATGGTTGCATGGGCACTAGGGCAGTTCTGTTATCCAACACTTCTGATCATATAAAAATCTCCATAGACAAAGTGACCCCCAGTCAGAGACACAGACAGTCACTGGAATAGGAGGGCCCGAGACAGGCATCACGGACTGCGCGTGCCTGAGACAGACAGGCCACTGAAAGAGAGTGCCTGAGACAGACAGTCACTGGTATGAGAGTGCCCGGAGATTAGACTTAACTGTAATGAGAATGCCAGAGACAAACAGTCACTGAATAAGAGTGCTGTGAGACAGAACATCATTGGAATGAGAGTTGCCAGAGACAGATAGTCACTAAAAAAGAGAGTGCCAGATACCACAGTCACTGAAGATACTATTAGAGATGGTCAGTGACAGAGAAACAGAGACCGTTCAGTGACGAGGACAGCCACAGACAGTCTATAGGTACATATTAAAATATATGTTACTCATGTCTATTTTGTTACGCTTAGAGCATTATTTACTATCCCATGCAACATAGAGTAGAGTAGTTCTGCTCTCAAACACTTATGACAAAATCTCTCCATAAACAAGAAAAAGTGACAGTCTGAGACACAGACAGTACTGGAATGAGAGTCTGAGACCGACAGTACTGGAATGGAGTTGCCCAGGACAGACAGTCACTGCGAAGAGATTACGGGGACAGACAGTCACAGGAATGAGAGTGCCCGAGGACAGCTAGTAACTGCGAATAGAGTGCCCAAAGACAGACAATTAACTGGAATGAGGAATGCCGGAGACAGACAGTCACTGCCAATACGAGTGCCCGATGCAGCATTTGTCACTGTAATGAGAGTGACCGGGAAGACAGTCACTGGAATGAGAGTGCCCAAAACAGTCAACTGAAAGAGAGTGCCAGAGACACAGTCACTGAAAAGAGATTGCCAGAGACGCTCAGTGGATAGAGACTGCCAGAGCGCTACAGCTAGTAGTATCTGTAATTATAAATTTGGGTGGTCACTGAGATCATACCGAACCAAAGAATAAAGTAGACATATAATATCTTGGTGGTAGAGGAGAGGGAAAAAGGAAAATAAAGAAACAAAGAGAAAAAAAGGAAAAAAAGATTTTTCCTAGTACATTATTTTTTGTTATGCCTTTATAGAAGACAAAACATTTCCAAAGGTTTTCTATATTTTAAAAATTCATTAAAATTATGCTTCACAAAAGGCCAATCACTGAAATGATGAGTGCCCAAGACACGTCACTGAAAGAGAGGTGCCAGAGACACGTCACTGAAAGGAGTGCCAGAGCGGTCAGTGATAGAGACTGCCAGAGACGGTCAAGGACAGAGACAGTCAGAGGAGGGTATTGAAGAGAACAGTCAGAGCATAGTCTGAGACAGTCTATAGATACATTAAAATATGTTGTTAAACCTTTCTATTTGGTTACAGCTAAGAGCAGTTATTTACTATCCCGGGCAATGCCAGGAGCTACAGATAGTATCTGTATAAATTTGGTATCACGAGATCATACCGAACCAAAGAATAAAGTAGACATACCTATATGGTGGGAGAGTAGAGGGAAGGGAAAAAGGAGGAAAATAAGAACAAGAAAAGAGAAAAAAAAGGAAAAAAAGATTTTCCTAGTGATTATTTTTTAGCTTATGCTTTCATATCCAGACAACATTTCCAAAGGTGGTCTAATATTTAAAAATGCATTAAAATCATGTCACAAGGGCCAATGTTTCTATCGTGCTATCCTCAATCCGTATTTAATAATACATTTTCTTATTATATGCGCATACACCGATTAACACAGCGCTGCACAAGGAGACTGTGCACAAATCAGTCCAATGTCCCCAATGGGGCTCACAATTAATCAACTTAAACCCAGTATGGGGTTTTTTTGGAGCGGGTAGAAGGAAACTGGAGGACCCGGGGAAACCCAGGGCAAACACGAGAGAATTACATACAAACTTTACCAAGACTAGTATATTTTCAATTAGTTGTACAAGTTCCATCCATTTGTAACAATTAGTGATTGTTAATGGAAAAAACTTGTTTATTTTTTTTAAATCCCCCCTCCCGTGCATGTGTTAAGTATGCTGAAGAAGGTATTAGAACTGAACAGTTTAAAAGTATTTTTATGCTTAAAAATTATAGTGATGTGAAACAGCTTGGAAAGAAAAATCAGGGAAAAGATTCTTTAGTAATGAATAATTTAAAGTATGTTGATGTGATGTGATTATTATATTATGAGTCTATGATGTTTTGTTCTTCTTTTTATTCACCATCTCTGAAGCAAATTGCACATTGAACAGGGTCAGACCAAATTAACTGTTATCTAGTCAATGGGCGCAGATTACTTACCCAGCGTCCATTCCCGATCCAAGCGTCGAGTTCTCTGTGGTGGATTCGGGTTCTTCCGGCGATTCAATAAGGCCAGTTCTCCGACATCCACCAGATGGACTACTGCTGCCGCTGAAGAGCATCGAAACGCACTTGGAGTACACCGAGACGGGCTGAGTGAAGGTAAGAGCGGCAAAGCAACACTTTTTTTTTTTTAAATGCGGCCCTTGTTTTTCCCAAATCCATCGGGTTTTCGTTTCTGGCCCCCCCCCCCCAACGCCCCCCCCCCCATTTTCGGTGGTGCGTTGCCGGTTGCTGATGCGCAACAATCCGCTTTGATCGCTGTGTGCCAAAAAACCTGGGCAATACGGAAAATCGGGCGCACACCCCCCGCGCAAATCGGAAAATATTCGGGTAACACGTCGGGAAAATGCGAATCGGGAATCGGGCCCTTAGTAAATGACCCCCAATGTTATCATTACTGGGTCAAAAAAAAAAAGGAAACAAGACCTGAGGCTATGGCCTTAGTGGGTTGTAATCTGTCCATGACACCAAAGAGCTGGATACTTATTCATTAAATTTGACTTTCCAAGAATTTTTTTTACAGAAATGTCAATTAACACTAAACAAGCGCAAAGATGTGTTTTATTATATTATTATTTTACAAACAGTGGCAGAACCAGACAGTATCTCCCTATAAATAATATATATATTGTCTGATACATATTAAAACATTTTATTGAATAGTCGATCCTACCATATGGCATGCATGCACACCCAGTTACCCAATGGGGCACCATGTATTTATCGCATCTGCCGCCAAAAAAATGCCCAGTATCAGTATTTTAATGGGTTTTTTTTTTTTGGCGCAGAAGTGTTGCGGATCATTTATAATGAGTTTGCGCCAGAAAACACCAGATGTTTCCGACTATCCGACATCTCCGTCTTTTTTTGGCGCATGGGGTGGCATAACGTTTCCACATTATCCGCCAATTTATGGTATTTTGTTCTGTTTTTGGAGAGCAATTTTTGGAGCACGATTTCGACCAGGTGAAAAAAATTGGTTTGAAGCAAAATTAAGGCGCAGTCTATGAAAGATTTGGCGCACACTTCATTTACTATCTGCATTTTTCGGCGCACCACCTGACTAATTCAGTCTACCCAGTATCACTAACCAGCCGTGCACCACTTTAATACATCGGGCTGTGCTTAAGGCTGCATTCACACTACCGCAAGGGGGGACGTTATATACGGACGACGTAGTATACGGGCCGAATATAAGTATACGTCCCCCATAGACGGCAATGGGCGCCGGCGCCCACGGGAGCGGGTTACGGTGCAGCACACGTGCGGCCCGTACTGGACTCAGTGCCCAGTGAAAAAATAGGGACATGTCCTATTTTTTAAGGGCATACCGGCGCCGTGCGCATATATCCCTTGGAGAGGGGCGGGGGGGGGGGGGTGAAGCAGCGCTCTCCCCCTCCTCCTCTCCAAGCGCGCTTGCCGTGTGCCCGCCGTGCTACGGTACGGCGGGAACGGTCGGTGAATCCCAGCCTTAGGCAGACTTGATTTCCGATGCCGACAGTCGTCCTTGCGGCACAATTAGTAAAGACCCGACCAACAATGTGTAAAATGTAACAGGACCCCACTTAAAATCAAAGCCATGGCAGTTGATTTTGGGAGGGAGCATTAATTTCCTCCCTTCATAAGAGCAGAATTAGGGACGCCCAAACAAGACATACCTAAAAATAGTTTCCCATACAAGTTGAAATCATCATGGTGAGATTGTCACAATGGAGGGGACTTGTAATGTATAGATCGATGTCATGTTGCCATCCTCATCTCTTGAAAATTCATGACATTATTGCCATTTAAGAGACATCCCCAGAACCTTTTACAATGTCTGAATAATAGTTGCATTTCTGGTAATTGAATTTGTAAAATTGGCTAGTTTTTTACATTTAGAAGGGCTGATGAAGTGAAGGTTATCACTTATATATATAATGTAGTATTGGGCTGTATGTACAGTGCATTGCTGTTAAGTTAGATTATGGTGACGGGATGCTAATAGCTTTGTGAAAAGAATTGATGTGGGAAAACCGCCAATACTTTATAATAAAAGGTTTGAAAACTCTATGTGACAAAGACATGTTTTAAAGGGGTTGTTTGATCTACTCAAAAAAATACTGGAGATCAAAGTTAGAGTTACAACCTCTGCTATCAGGCCGGTTTAAGACTATGGCCATTTTATCCCAAAATCTCCTGTGGTTCTTTTTTTTTTTTTGGTGTCGCTACACAGGTTTACGGTAGAATCTGAAGGAGCACGACCCCCCCCCCCCGACTAACTGTGTGCTCACCACTATGAGGTGAGAACAGGGGGGGAGGACTAAGATGTGCTGATGCAGTGTGACAACAACCTGTGAAGCCAGAATGGATAGAGGGCTCGTAGAACAAACCATATATCTTCAGGACAACTCATTAGCATAATTCTTCTAAAAGTTGCTTTTCCCTGGTGTCCCTGGGTTATCATGCTTGAGTTGGTGGAAGATACACTTTAACTGTGACACATCAAAAATAGTATCCACCAACACAAGACCAGTTGATTGTTGGCATCTTATACACTTGCCTCCTAGAGAAAGAAAGTTTCTGTTGTCTACTTTCCCTTCATATTCCCCCCAATAGTGTTTGTTTGTTGTATATGTTAAAGAAGGTGTACCGATAAGATATAGTAACCTCTAAATTAACCTAGATCTAAATCTTCTTTGCAAGCCAAGATAAATATTTTCAGTAAGCAGCAAAAACCAATGCCAGGCTTATATGTACATAGGTTGAAGAACATTTAGGTTATTCAATGATATTTCTGACCCCAAAAAGTCCAGAAATGTGGGCACCTGATCGACACCTTACTATCTCAGATTCTGAACCATTTACAAAACATTCCACACATATTGTAAATACTAATTCTATTAGATGATCTCAGAACTTCATGAAAATCATGCGCTTTTTAGCACTTTCAGTCATTAATATACTTGGTCTGTAGTCCATCATGCTCCCCTGTATATTTGCAGTGCTTTTTCCAAATTTACCTCTGTGTAAACTAGCAGTAGATGGGCGACAGTAATTAACATTGTTTGCAGAAGTAAGCTCTGTTGTAATGAACTCTGCCAGTCTAAACGTTCCAAGGCGCGAGGAACGGAAATAGTCTTTGTGAAGGAAAGAAAGACTAAAAAAAAAAACGTCTTTTCTGTTTATGTATCTAAATAGTTGACTCTATTCTAATGGCTAAACAGCAAATCTTTAAATATCTAACAGTTCAGTCCTTTGGAGAACCCTTTTTTTTTTTTTTTTTTTTTTTTTTGTTTTTTTTTTCCCCCCCCCGCCCAACATAGTCATGTTATAAACACAGCATTTGTTTGTTTTCTTCTGATGTTGTGTATATAACATGTTTTATTATTACATTCCTTTATCCTTGTATGTTCTAGGTAAAAGAAATAAAAGCATAAAACAACCCCACCCAGAAAAAGATTTAGCCTAGTAACTGAGATGGATTTATGGTAACTTCTTTTTTTTTATAGATTTTGTCCTTGGTGTGTGAATTGTTACCAGTAAAAGTGTGGTGTAGAATTACCAGATCTATAAGATGTAGATTTTAATAGCCATAACCTCCAGATAAGATTTATAAATGCATTTGGCACCCCAAAATTTTTTTTGTGTTTTTTGGGGGGGCAGTTTTTTTTTATTTTTAAAAAAAAATAGAGTGTTTATACAATACAGTATGTGTTGAGATGAGACAGCTATTTGACATATCATGGGAAGAATACATCCTCTCACACTCACCAAGGCAAGTCACATAGCAGTTTGTGGCCTGTAACCAGGTGTCTTATATTATGCCTTCTAAACTCCCCTGTCTTCTCTCTCGGATGGCGATCCAATAAGTAGCTAAGGTCGCGTGAGAGGCACAGTCTGTGCACAATTATGCTTTGATTATTTACTGTTTCAGCATCAAGACCTTTAACCAAGTGGTCGTGTTGTATCCTAAAGGAGATAAGCTTTCTCTGCAGACGGCCGAAAATGGTCACACTCTAGGGGAAAAAACAAGGTAGTTCACTGTCTGCGTACATGTCTGGCCCCTCTTCTCACTGATCACTATAACTGATATAAAATGAGGAAACGCAGGTGAGCCTAGTGACAATGTTTCATATATAATTGCAAATCACACTACTAATGGCTTCTCACACAATCTGTAACAAATTCTCCCCCACATGAGAATCCGGCCTCTTCCAATAAATGAGGAGGGATTGGGTTATGAAAACAGGCCTGTGTACACGATACACTTTTGTTGACAACTTGAAAAAATAAGTACAATATATTATATATTGTGTTGACTCCCTTTCACGTGTGCTATAAGTCTTTTCTTGCTTAAAAACATTTTGTCCAACAGTCCTTTTTGTTGTGTTCACTGCACACCAGGATGCATGCCAACATCTAGTATATAGTTATTATTCTCCCTGGGAGTCAAGGGGAGTAATGTTTATTCCTGTTTTTGTAGGGGGGTGGGTGGTTGGTATAGACTTTTTGGGTGCATTGCAATTGTTCCGCCTTTTGGGGCATTTAAAATGTCCCACCGGGCATTTGTTTTTTCGTAAGACCATTTGATCTTCTATCCAGTGTGCTATGTCCTATCTGCTCACCTTTTTTTTGGCGAAAACAAAACCCAAGACCACACCATACTTTGACCTAGGCATGCCAAATTCCTGAGCCCATTTGTGCCAACCCTTTTGACGAAATCTGAACCTGTCTTAAGAAGATCTGAAACAAAATCAATATACTAAATAACTACACCTAAAAATAATAAAAGATAATAGCCCAACTGTGCAGTGTTTGTGCACTCTAAAGAAGATTCATTATTGTAGCTATTCTGCACAACAATCAGGGACCATCGCTTAGGGACAAGATTGTCCAGTGATCCGGGCTGATGCTAATAGGCACAATCATCGCACCTCCTCCCTCTGCTGGAAGTGGAGGGCTGCGGGCATGCATAATTAGCAGTCGAACCTTCGGGACTGTTCTCCAGCCTCAGTGTTGTAATTATAACTTCCTTTCTCGGTGATCCAGGCTGTGTGTAAGACTGCGGAGGGACAGCGCAGGGCCATCGAGCTCGGGAGACGGGCGGTGAGTATTTTTGGTTTTTTTTAAGGGTTGATTTCCTTAACTGTCTCGGCCGCATATTGGTGAGCATTTGCAAGGGTCTGCCATGTGCTTCAGAAAGGACATACTACCAGCCTTGCAGCCACTGGGGTCGCACCTTGTACAAAGGCTTTATTCCTCTCTGTGTTTGCATGGGTTCCTCCAGGTCCACCGGTTACCTCCCACCACTCCCCAACACTGCGAGTTTGTTAATTGTGTTCTCCTGGGACAGGACCGCTTGGCAGCTCTGTGCTACCAGCGCTGCGTAATCTGTCGTGCGCTATATATCCAATGGACATTGTTAATTTCTATTTTCTTATACTTGCATTTGTCTCTGACTATTCAGTGTCTGATTTTTCTATGAACTAGGCATATTAGATCCAAGACTGCCTTATTGTTCCTCTATCGACTGATCCACTTGTCGCAAATTGTGCACCCACAATGTTGCCATCTGACTGCACAACATTGCAGTCCCACTCCCATACCAGACATTCAGTGCCATCTACATCTACAGTCAAACGTATTTACTGGGCTATTTGTTTGTTTATACAGTTTTTTTATTTTGCATGGACAAGGTTAGTCACAATGTGGATGACACACCACAACAGCCAATCCTGTGCTGTATGGTGCTGGTCCCCTGGACGGCAGTCGGATAGTGACAGGAGCCTTGGATGCTGACTCTCTGGGGGACACAAGTGTCAGTGGAGACATCAGGAGGATGAGTGATGCCACTGCTCCGCCTCTATACACGGTGTGTGCTGGAACTGTCTCCTGTCTCTATGTGGCGATCTTCTTAGGTAAAGTGCTGATTAGGGTGACAGATCTATGGGTGTCTGAGCTCTGGGTGATGGTTGGTATAAAAGTTGGCAGGGAGGCAGGATAGCTGTGATGGAAGGGAACTGAGCGCTGAGCCCCCCCTCTTGGCCTGGCAGCGAACAGGCTATCGCCCGCGACCTCCGGGGAGCAGAAGGTGGCAATCCGGGCACAGCTGCACTTTCCCATTGTGAGTGGTGGGAGGGGAGAATGGACGGAGACAGGGCTCCCCATCTCCTTGCACTGTCTCCCACCCAGTCTCCTGCCCTCATCTGTCGCTAGTTGGATTGGATCTGTCCACTGAGAGAGCAGGAGCAGGAAGACGAGAGCCGAGCCACAAGAAGAGGAGGGGGTGTCATCTTTCTACACTGGAACAAATTCCCTCATGCAGCTGGAGGAGATGATCCAAGGGCTACCTGCATGGAGTTCTGCAGAAAAGCACACGGAACAAAGAGTTAAGGCTGCCGTAGATTGGAATATCTCCGGTGGAAAGCCTCCATGGTTTTGTTAGGGGAGTGGGGGGTGATGTTAAAACCTTCCAATCTGATCAAAGCCTGCTCCTCTCCGGGATTTCTGGGCTGTGATAGCACCATGTACTTTCCCATGGCAGGTCCTTATAGGAATTCTGCCTATGTGTATGTGAGCGTGTGCTGGAATCACATTTGCTTGGCCGCCACCCGGGAGGAGCCAATGTGTGCCAGGCTTCATCACTGGAGTCTTCTCTTTCTTCTGATGTCTTCTTTTATTCTTTTTTTGCCGCCGTGGTGGGTTTTATTCTTTATTTCTTTGTAAAAGGAGGAGGAGGAGGTGGGAAAGGGAGGAGAGAGGGAGAGGGGTGGTTGCTGGTTGTCTCTTCTGCTTGCTGCCTGTGCTGTGCTGTGCCGCGCTACTGCTGTGGGTCAAAATGGTGGCCCAACGGTTGCAATGGCTATCCAAGAAGAGGAGCATCCAAGCCCAAAGGGATAGGCAGTGGCAGGTCCAGCCAGAGCGGACTTTCCGCGGTCTGCTTTCCACTCGCGTCTAAAAGCAGGGAAACGTGTTTTCCTTGGCTCGCGACCCAGAAGAGCCCGGACCCCGGAGTTCAGGCAAAGCAGCCTCCGGCGCACGAAGCGTCTCGGGCATGATGCCGCCCTATTCTGGCAATCTGAGCCAGCGTTGTGCTTTGGAAGCGCTGGAGGTCGAAGGACAAGGGTGATGGTGTGCATTGTGTATGGGGGTTTCATTTAAGCGTCTCATAGGTTTTGGAGGTAGGGAGGAGGTGTGAGGGGGGGGAGGAGGTTGGACCCTTGCTCCTGCGATATGCATTTTATCCTTTCCGGCAAGTTTCCAAGATGAGATGCTGATGATAGAGGGATTGCCAGAAGCCATCTCACATCCTCCCAGTAGGCAGGGGGTAATTGTCCCCACCAAATAGGGAAATGACCTGTCTGTGATGGTACGAGGTGGATTTCATCCTACCGTGCATGCCATAACTTGGTTCAATGACTCCCAGTCCCATCCCCTTATGAACTGCGTTTCCGTTTATTTGAGGCTGTGGATTTGCCATCTATGATTGAGGCGGTGGAGGCTAGGTAGCCGGTATTGTTAGAGGACATGTGATGCTGCTTATGCACATTTGGCATCCGCACCATGACTGTACATGTATGCTCACTCTGCTGCTCATCCTTGTGGAGGGGTTCATGAGCAAATCCCATCCTCCCTGCTGCGTTCCTACGTAAGGCTTGTCTGCTATTGTCTGACACCACGCTGCATATTCTTACTGTTCCCTGGCGTCTTGTTGTAGTTATGACACTCGGACACTGCCAGCGCTTTAGTAAGGGCAGATGTCCCAAGATATGTACATATCATGTCTCCCTCATGTCCTGTTTTAGCATCTGATTGAGCTCTGATCTGGGAAACTCTTGCATTGTTGGTATGATGACCTTTCTCTTGTTATTCCTAAATCTTCCTAGTGCCATTTGTAGCCCGGATGACACTACGTCTTGTGACTAGGCTCTCTTATTAGGCTATAATGGCCATATGCCTGCTATGGCACATCTTTGCAGGTGTCACCAGATTCACTGTGCAGCTTTTCATAGTGCCGTTTAGCGTCCTTCTACGAGTCTTTCACCAATCCGGCTCCATTGTTCCGGTTCATGCTTCAGGGGCGCTCCAATGCATTGCAGCATGGATTTCCTTTTGGGTTTTTCTTTGACATCCTGTGAGTGTTAGTCGATGGCCATCGCATATATGACCCAATATTATCTTGCTTCCCTCATTGTTTGTCACTTGGGCCGGATCATGTAGTGTAGTCTGGATTTTTAGAAAGTTCTCTGACTTGTCATTCGGACGATTGGGTTTGTCTCCTGCCTGTATTTCAGTACATCATGCTGCCCCTTGTATCAGGTTTGCGACTTACATTATAAAGCATTGTCGAGATGTATAGCTCACACAGGATAAATGTTTCTGGGGACATACCTTTGCTTACCCAATGGCATGGTTACATCTATGTCCATTACACATATCAGTCATGTTTGCGGTATATTTAGACTCACTTTGCATTTGAACGGTCTTTCTTGCCTGCAATTGTCCGTGTTTTTATTTGGAGCTGCATTGGTTGTCATAATGCAGGTCCCTTTGGAAGTGTCCCACGCGATGCGGCGAATGTATCTTGTGGTGTACTCCATTGCCATGGCATGTGTTTGCATTCATAGATTTGACACCTTCTTCTGGTTTCACCAGCTTGTTCTTGGTTTTTGTTTCGCCCCCATCATCGTGTGAGGGGACTGTAACTGGCATTTCGGCGATACACTTGTTGGAGCATGGTTCCACGATTGCTACAGTTATGTGTGAAAGGAGAATTTATTCTGAGCTATATGGTTGTTACAGTGGGGAAAGGAAAGTGCCAGAGCACTGCTGAATATCAATTGTTCATCGAGATATAAATAGTTAAGACCAAAGTGTATACATAAGTATACCGTTATTGTAATAGTTTACCCAAAGTTCTAGAAACCTTTTGACCTGTCTTAAACTTTTCACACTGGATGCAGCACTTAGTGTGAGGCAAAGGTAAATGAGTTTGCTCCTTTATGTAATAAAGTACACATAAATATGTACTTACGCCCAACTTAAGTACGGGCTCATTGTGAAGGCGCTTCTAGTCGTCTGTAGCAGGAGGATGACCCAGTGGGGGTTCACCAGTCAAAGGACTTACAGAAGTTTTATACACTGAGCAAAACCAACCTTGGTGATTATGGAGATTTTGGTTTAAACTCAACGGTTTACCCAGTCCATAGTGACTCTACAGTCCCTTGGTATAGCTCGTAGAGGTTTGATCGTACGTATCATGAGGTACTGGAGATTTACATCAAAAGATTGTAAAAGTTAAACATTGGAGTATGGAACTTAATAAACTATTCATTCTGTCTTAATTTATTTCTGCTTCACAAACTTAAAAATATTCTTTATTTATATAGCGCATACAGATTACACAGCGCTGCACAGAGCTTGCCAAATCAGTCCCTGTCCCCAATGGGGCTCACAATCTAATCAACCTACAGTATGTTTTAGAGTGTAGAAGGAAACTGGAGGACCCGGGGGAAACCCAGGCAAACACAGAGAGAACATACAAACTTTACCTAGAATAGTATATTTTCAATTCAAGTGTCATCCATCCATTTTTTAACAATAGCTGATTTTAATGAAAAATACATTGTTTATTTTTTTTTAAAATCCCCCCTCCCGTGCATGTGTTTAGTATGCTGAAGAAGGATTAGAACTGATACAGTTAAAAGTATTTTTTATGGTAAAAATTATAGTGATGTGAAACAGCTTGGAAGAAAAATCAGGGAAAAGATCTTTAGTAACTGAATAACTTTACAAGTACTGTTGATGTGATGTTTAATCTATTTATGTCTATTGAGTTTTTGTTCTCTTTTTTTCACCATCCTTGAAGCAATTGCACATTGAACCAGGTCAGACCAAATACTTTTCTAGTCAATGGGGCAGATTTACTTACCCGGTCCATTCCCGATCCAGCGTCGCGTTCTCTGTGGTGGATTCGGGTCTTCCGGCGATTCACTAAGGCAGTTCCTCCGACATCCACCAGATGGCACTGCTGCGCTGAAGAGCATCGAAACGCACTGGAGTACACCGAGCCGGGCTGAGTGAAGGTAAGCGCGTGCCAAGCAACACTTTTTTTTTTTTTAAATGCGGCTGTTTTTCCAAATCCATCGGGTTTTCGTTTGGCCACGCCCCCCCCCCCAATAACTTTTTCATATATCAGTTCAGGAACTGTGTAGGATGTAACTTTTTGCAAGAAGAGCTTACGTTTTCATTGTCGCTTATTTTGAGGACCCGTTCAACCTTTTGATAATTTTTTTATACATTTTTTTATGTGATGTAAAATGGTCAAAAAGTGTTGTTTGGACATTTGGGCATTTTTTTCCGTTATGGGGAAAAATAACCATTTTAATATTTTTGATAGTCGGGCATTTATAGAAAGCTGTCAATTCCGAACAGGTTTGTGATTTTTGCTGTTATTTATTTTATATAGTTCTAGGGACAGGGGGATGATTTGATTTTTGTTTTTTCTTTTTATTCCTTTTTAAAAAATACATTTTTCCATTTTTTTTATTAACCTTAATATACTTCGAGTATAGCCTAAGTGTTTTTCAGCACAAAAAATGTGCTGGAAAAACCCAAACTCGGCTTCTCTCGAGTCAAAAATAAATATTTCCGGTGACCGCCGTATACTTTTGTGCTATCTGTCCGGCAGCAGCTATAATACACTGGGGCAGGGTCTGGCATGCTATATACACTGGGGCAGGGTCTGACAGGGCTATCTACACTTGGGGCATTGGTCGGCATGCTATATCACTGGGGCAGGGCTGGCAGGCTATATACCCTGGGGCCGGTCTGGCAGGCTATATACACTGGGGCAGGGTCTGTGGCAGGCTATATACACGGGGCAGGGACTGGGCAGGATATATACCCGGGGGAGGGGCTGGCAGGCTAATACACTTGTCAGGGGCTTGGCTGGCTATATACTACTGGGAGGGGCTGTACCATGCATTTGCCCACCTCCCTCGGCTTATAACTCGAGTCAATAGGTTTTCCCCAGTATTTTGTGTAAAAATTAGGGGCTTCGGCTTATACTGGGTCGGCTTAATACTCGAGTATATACGTACTTTAACCAAGATGGTCTAATCGTTCCACCCCATATGCCTACAATACTACTGTATTGCAGGTAATATGGCATTTCCACATAGGATTTTCAATTGCAATGACATCACAGGAGAGCAGCAACACCAACAAAGATGGTGGTGTCCACACTGTGTCTTTTATGATTATATTATTAATATAATTATATGAGGCTGCTGCTGGTACATTATATTAATAAGGGAGACTGCTGCTTGTCATTTTATAATGAGGAGGCTGCGTCTGGACTGTATATTATTAAGGGAGACTGCTGCTGCACATTTTATAATAGTAGCTGCTGCTGCTGGACTGTATTTTTTAGGCTCATTATGCACATCTGACTTGATATCTGTAATTATACATATATGTCTGTTCTATCTCAAGACTAAATATAGTTTGTTTTTTTTCGTTTTTTTATATTTTATAGTGTTTTGAAAAGTGCAATAGAAAATTCACAACAATTTCTATTTCCGCATAATTTTTTGTAACTAAATATAAATCAGTGAGGGAGAGAGTGGTGTTAATGGTATAAAATTATGGGTCCTGTATAGAAATTTTAAGGTTTTTAGGGGTACAGCGTGAGATTATGTTAAATTCCGTACTGATTGTCATCTGTGGTTGCACATGAATGAAAACCAGTAGACTAGTGAAAGAGTGGACCAGCCAAAATAAAGAAAGATTTATAAAAGATAGCAACAGAACCATTTGTACATTCATTAGTCTATATGTATCTCATGGTAGTACTTGTGCATGCCATATAGTAATGGGCAGTATATTTCTTATTGTGTATAGGCATGTGTTTGTGTTTATCAAATATTTTATAGATATGTGGATATTGGTAATAGGGTTTTGGTATATACTGTTATTTATGTGCTCTATATTTGAGTGTTTAGTATATTTTGTGTATGTATGTGTAGCATATTATGATTATGTGGGTATGAGTATATATGATGCTATGTTATATATGTGTATTACAATGTGTATAAAGTGGATTTGTGTACAGATATGGGTTGTATACTAGTTTTCAGTATAATGGGCAAGATGTGATCTGCTCAGTGAGGGCTTAGGTAGATGGGCCCAGATCCAAGTTCCACATTTGGACGATGCGAGGGCAGCATTTTGATTTGTGCCTCATGCAGCGAGAGGCTACAGTGGTCCTGTTCAAGATTCCACTGCAACTTCAACTTATAGTTACATTTATACAGCTATATGCCACCCTGTCCGCAGCTGGGCAATATAAATCTGTGGTTGGAGAGAGGAGGAGGTGACCCCTCTATATCTTTTCCCCATGTACGGTTGTGCACCGTACCTCCTCCTGCCCGTCATTGGCGTCCATGGGACATATATGCGGCTGCTATACATCCCCCATAGGTCCATGTCAATGGCCTTATACTACTTCCATTCTCTGTGTTTTGGTTTGACTAAGATACTGCAGCTCAGCTCTTATAGCAATATCACATACTCAGCCACTAAACAAAGAATAGAGCTTTCTTTCTCTCACCCTCTGTTTTTGTGTTGCTTCCAGCACTCAAGAGAGTCATGTGATCTGATATTATGACATGTTGCATTGGGACCCCCTTTATTGTTAAGTTTAAAAAAAAAAAATATTAGCTTCCTTCCCCAAACAATACATATTCTTCATGCCTAGCCTCCTATTTTTTTTTTCACAGATAGACTCCACATAAGGTGAAATTCTCAAATCTGAGAAATCGCTGACTGGCTTATTCCTCACCTTCCAAGTATGAACAAGCACGAGCAGCGCGATCATACTAAAGAAACTAATGGTACCATGAAGATATGCACTCATACGAATTTATTACAGAGCATATGTAGATACATCTTTATCATAATATTAATTTAAAATCGACCAAAGTTAATATTCGCTATAAGATGGTATTCCATCAATTGTTTCATTTATAATAATTCCAAAGAGAAAACGTATTCATGGAGGTTCTGGTTACAAAGACAAAGGAACTTTTGATGAAGGCGACATACATTATGGAAGTGTATTAAAGGGTAGACATGTGGTTGTTTATAACTGACATTGAAGCTACCAGCCTCCAAAATCACCTTAAAAGTAAGAAAGGAGCATTGTGGGATGGAACTTTATAAACCTTACATGTACACCATAAATCATATGTGGTAATCCCACTTTTTGTATCGCGCTTAACTTAAAACCAGTGTTGTAATAATAGAGATTGTTTACAACTTGTGGGGGCAACTAAGTCTGAGATTGTTCCCCTCGATGATAACAATATAATATAATATAATAGTAATTTAATAATATATTGAAGATGACGATCCTTCACTTGTGCTCGCGCGATTAAGGTACATCGAAACTTCGTACACGACATTTCGCTCAGATCATATTTAACATTACTGAACAATAAATAGTGACAAAACAATCGTTAATGAGGGGGCTCTGCTCACAAGAGCTTACAATCCCCATTTCCTTTACCCCATGGAACAGTACTTGCGTCGTTTGGTCTTCGTATCTGTTATTATGTGAAATGTTTGTTGTGTGGGCATTCAAATTCTGTGATTGTTTTCTCAAGTCTTTTTGTAATACTGACACTGTTTTATTAAAGCATCTAGCTATAATGTTCATTAACATGTTATTACTCTTGAATTCATAGCATGAAAAGTGTGCTTCAGCTGTTGAAAGCTACAACATTCGGTGGCGCGGCGTGAGGCAAGCTTATACAGACTTAGCTCAAGGATAGTATACATCTTGCCATTCTTTCTCCACACTCTGCTTTTTTGCTCATCCTAAGTATCCCCTTTGAAATATTGTATGCATTTTTACTTTCTTATTTTATGTATACTATTTATGTATGTTTTTTATACAGGCAGTCCCCCGGTTACGCATAAGATAGGTTCTGTAGGTTTGTAACATTAGTTGAATTTGTATGTAATTCGGATCTGTTATATTTTATATTGTTAAAACCCCCAGCCAAAGATTTTTCTTGGTCCGCTGTGACAATTTGAATTTTAAAACCTTTTGTGTTTGTCATAAGAGACCAGACAATGTCACATATAAATTCCGTTAATTGCACCAGACACAATCATAGCAGCGTGACTTATTGTAGTGCCTGAGGCTAAAGTGTTCAGTTAAGTGGATTAACCAACATGCCAGGGGGTCCGTTTGTAACTAGGGGATCGTCTGTAGAGTCGGGGTGTTCTTTAATAGGGGACGCCTGTATAGTGAATTTTATAGCTGCAACCTATCATTAATAATCATTATGGCATAAATGTTCAAAAACATTCTTAAACACAATCCATTCTGAATAATGAGCCAAAAAGCATTGTTCCGATAGTAGAGGTGTCCTGCTGCTTAAGTGGATATAAAGAATACAACTGGTAAATACTCCCCCATTGCATCAGAAAACTAATTTCTTTAAATATAAAGTAGCTTCCATATTTTTGCAAAGCAAAAAGGTTAGAATTTTGCCATGTCCTTTCTATTTTACTTCTCAAAATCAAACTTCACGTAGCCCCTTCTAAAAACATTTAAGGAGGAAAACTGACTACATAATCTTCCTTACAGAGGACACAAGGTGATTCTTTGTGGTTGGAGACAAAGCGTTTTAATCTGTAATTTTACTGTTATCATCATAGAACTATGCTGTGTTCTCCCCAAGGAACTAGTGCTGGCAGAGACGGTAAATAAATTGAAGCAAGGGCTGGATAGTTTCCTACAAAAGCATAAAATACAAGGCTACTGGTGTTTATACCAAACTGTTATTTCAGGAGGTTGTCCAATTACCTATGTGCAGTTAGTAGGGATTTGTCAACTCTTTAAGTGAATTGTTAGATGAATAGAGGTCATGCAGTACTTTATGTTCCATGCAGCAGATTTGTTGCTAATAATATAAAGTCTTTTTTTTATAAGGGAGACACTTTTTTATTTGATTATTGTCTTGCTTTTTCAGTACAAGACCATTCACCAAAACAAGATCAATTTGAAAATGTTATGTGGTCACACAATGATGGTATTTGGTTTTGTGGTTTATCGTTACTACTGTAACAGCGGAGCTTTACCGATATGTAGTTTTTACCTTAAAATTTCCCTTTATGAACACTTTATAGGGGGTAGGGTTAAGCAAGATACCACCACCCATTGTCAGTGCCCGAGACGGGGACAACCTTTTTAGTAAAAAGTATAGTCTATGGTATTCCTAATTAGTTTACTCTTTAGCGGTACATACTAATAATTAAATATTAAAAGCTACAGAGGAGGCATAGATACATGGATATATGTAAAAGCTATTTTAGTATTGACTTAAACAGGACCTCTCTCCAAAATAAACCCTTTAGGAGCACTTACTAAAGTAAGCAGCTCCCTAGCCCTACCCCAGTAAAAACCGTGTTAAATCTCTACTTTAATCGAACCTACATAAAGCTAGGAAAACCTGCAGTACAAGCTGTCCGAACGCCAGACAGATGTACGCTATCTGGCTATTATCATGAGGGGGCTGTGTGAGAGGCTCTCCCCTCTGTTCCAATTCTGCCCCGACCGACCTCCCACACCTGATGCCGCCGGTGATTGCCAGGCTCCATCTGTCATGTCATTGCCCTCTCGACACCCCCCTCTGAATAAGCCCATAGCCTACTTGTAACAACAGTGTTTCCTCTAGCTATTGATCATTTCGATAGCCAGCGATTTTCAATTGTGATACTGGGTAGTGTATGGAGCTGCCTCACGCTTTAGTAAGTGCTCCAGAGGGTTGTTTTATTCGGGAGACGGTCCCTTTACAACAAATGTGCTGAATATATTTAGATTCTATATGATCTATAATATGATTACATAACCCTTGGAATAAATGCTCCTGGTTTCCAGTAAATCCTACATACATTGTAAATCCGGTGGGTATGCACACCCATTAGAGAAACCTAACCTCATAGATTGTGTTCATTCTCTTTGATAATAAGTGATCATGTACAGGATGTTTTTTTACACAGTCCACTAGCCCTGCTCTGATTCCTGCTTTAAAACAAATAATGACGCGGGTTTTGAGATACCAATAACTTAATATTTGTTTTCATTGCTTTATGTTAGATTCTTAGATTGCTGATTTTACGTTTCTGTCAACATTGCTGAACAGGGATGATAGTCAAAACTCTCATTTAATAAATGAATTGCATTACTCATAATTGATCAGATAAGAGTATAATCTCTACGACTCTCATACGTTTCCTTTCTTCGGCAAGGCTCTTCACTACATTTTCACCATGAAAAGCATGGATTTTCGTTACAGTATGCACTGCCCAAAGCTGGCCATTATTCTTATATACATGTATATTCTTAAAAGACAATTACTTTATAATCTTTAAAACTTCATTGCCTACTGGGCCCCTGCAGAATGGATGTAATCTATTCATTACACCTATCTGCAATTATACTGTGATATCTTATAGAACTATAACTCATAAACATGATTATATTAAAAGCGGATCATAACGATTAGCTTAAGATCTGGCCAAACTTGTGAGATACGAGTGACTTCGCAATATACTAGATACCTCCTATCATGGTATTCGTAAGGAATGCAAAAATAAATCAGGTTTATTGTATATCCCCCCGGGGGGCGCCCCCTCCCTCCAACATAAAAATTTGAGAACGGTTGGTATTTACCTTTCGTTGTTCACGGTACTTGGGTGGAGGGTAGAAAGTAGAGAATCAATGCACTTTTTGCGTCTGCACGGATCCGGCGCAGCACCCGCCGGTGAACCGGGTTCGGATGTACGTGGAAACTCTGTGCGGAGTTCTCCGGTGTCTTCTTCGGTGACGTCCCACTGGGCTACGGAAACACAGGAGGAACAAATTTCCTACGTCGTTTCGGAGACAGGGACGGTCTCCTTCTTCGTCAGGGATCGCTACAGACCTCCTTTGGAGGTATCCTAAGTAGCTACTTAGCCTCACCTTTGAACTATTCAACAGTAAGTACTCGGTGCACCTGTCAATGGTTGGTTTAAAAGGCAAATGTCTCTATTATCGCTATTTAGTCCCCCCCGGGACAAGTATTGAGGGTTACAAATCCATTTGCTTTCAGCTCTTGACATTTTAATTAATGAAATTCCCCCCCTGGGATCGGGGTGGATAATTCAATCCAAAGATAGCAGTTCTTCCATATAGTAGTCCTGAATGTTTTTCCATGAAATTTCGGGACAATGGATGTCCTTTGTTCTTTTTCTTTATATGCCGTATATGTTCGTTTTTTTTATTCTTTTGTACAGGGCCGTATTGTTCTCCCTACGTAGAGTTTGTTTCACAACACATTTTAATCCATATATCACCCCTTTAGTGTGACAATTGATTCTATTTTTGGATAGGACTGAAGGTTGGAACCACACATTTGTAACTTCCTGAACTGGGTTTTCAGTTTCAAGGTCTTACACATGGAGCATCTTCTGCTGGAAACAATCCGTTGGACATTTGTGTCTCTAAGGTGATTTTATTTTGTAGTTTTCGTTGTTTTTTTGTATTCTTAATGGTGGGTGCTATTGGTTTCCTTCCTAAATTTTTTGCTTTCTTGAAAATGAAGAGGGGTTTTCCTGTATTAGTTTCGCCTATCACTTGGTCCTCCTTAAGGTGTGCCAGTGTTTTTTGATGATCTTCTAAACAGGCCACCAATGGACTGTGTTGTTTATCAGGAAGGGGACTTTAATTTCCATGTATTAGTTTGTATTTTAGGTTTTCTTTCTTTCAATAGGTGTTCTCCTCGCTAAATCTGCTATTTTGTGTTTTGTTTTTTCCAAGTCTTTACGTTATCCTTTTCCTCCAATTTTGTAGATACACATCAGCCGCCTTCCAATAAGCCTCCATCTCTCTGTACAGTTCCCCGGCGTATTCTAGTGCCTGGCCTTGAGGAAATTTTGTATCCAAACAGGGTATGGCAGCTGTCAAGATGTATTAGCTGTGCTGTCAGTCGCATTCTATATGATTTTGTGAGGATTTTTTTGTCCTTAATAAATATGTGAGGTCCAGACAATTTTTGTTTCCTTACTGTAAAAAAAAACCAAAAAAAACATAAACAAAAAACCACAATACCCGGGTTGAAGTGTAAGTAAAACTCATTTTATTTAATTCATTAAAAACTGTAATAAATATTTGCTCACCACCCCCTTTCCATATAAACACATATCGTCTATAAAACGCTGCCAGCAAGTTATTATTGTCAGAAAATCATCAAGGATTGTCAGAAGGCGAAAAAACTTTTTCATACACATTGTTTTCATTTTTGAAAATGTATTAAAGCACGAAAATCTAGTATATAAAGCTGAATGCATGTTTATGTGTATGTATGTCCGCTAAAGGAATCTGCAATGTCGCATTTACAATCACCAAATTTTGCACAGTTGTTGCCTCAGGGAACGTCTTAGACCATGTTTTGAGCCAAAATTTTCCCCCAGCGCTTTAAAAAATCCATTTATTACCGACCATATACTTGAGCCATTGTTTGCTCTTGCTGTGGTAGTTGGAAGCTGAGTCATGATTGGCTGCTGTTCTGCCACAGGTCATTAATATGAGCTCTGAGATTTGATTGGTTACTATAGGCAATGAGTATAAGACTCTTATGTGTGAGGTAAATTGGATTAGGATACAGAGATAGGGGGAAATTTATCAGAAGTGTCTGAGTTAAAACTGTTCCAGTTGCCCATGGAAACCATCATGAAAATCAGAGATCATCTGTAATTTTATAAACAGCAGTGCAAAAATGAAACTTGAGCTCTGATTGGTTGCCATGGGCCACTAGGGCAGTTTTGTTCTCAAACACTTCTGATAAATCTCTCCATAGACAAAGTGACAGTCAGAGACACAGACAGTCACTGGAATAGGAGTGCCCGAGACAGGCAGTCACTGGAATGAGAGTGCCTGAGACAGACAGGCACTGAAATGAGAGTGCCTGAGACAGACAGTCACTGGAATGAGAGTGCCCGAGATAGACTATAACTGTAATGAGAATGCCAGAGACAAACAGTCACTGGAATAAGAGTGCTTGAGACAGCACATCACTGGAATGAGAGTGCCGGAGACAGATAGTCACTAAAAGAGAGTGCCAGAGACACAGTCACTGAAAGATACTATCAGAGATGGTCAGTGACAGAGACAGTCAGAGACAGTCAGTGACAGAGACAGCCACAGACAGTCTATAGGTACATATAAAATATCTGTTAACTCATTCTATTTTGTTACTGCTTAGAGCAGTTATTTACTATCCCATGCAACTAGAGTAGTTCTGCTCTCAAACACTTCTGATAAATCTCTCCATAAACAAAGTGACAGTCTGAGACACAGACAGTCACTGGAATGAGAGTGTCTGAGACCGACAGTCACTGGAATGAGAGTGCCCAAGACAGACAGTCACTGGAATGAGAGTACCTGGGACAGACAGTCACAGGAATGAGAGTGCCCGAGACAGATAGTCACTGGAATAAGAGTGCCCAAGACAGACAATAACTGGAATGAGAATGCCGGAGACAGACAGTCACTGCAATAAGAGTGCCCGTGAAAGCATGTCACTGGAATGAGAGTGCCCGGGACAGACAGTCACTGGAATGAGAGTGCCCAAGATAGTCACTGAAAGAGAGTGCCAGAGACACAGTCACTGAAAGAGACTGCCAGAGACGGTCAGTGATAGAGACTGCCAGAGAGCTACAGCTAGTATCTGTATAAATTTGGTATCACCGAGATCATACCGAACCAAAGACTTATATAATGTAGTATTGGGCTGTATGTACAGTGCAATGCTGTTTAAGTTAGATTATGGTGACGGATGCTAATAGCTTTGTTGAAAAGAATTGATGTGAAAACCGCCAATACTTTATAAATAAAAGGTGCAAACTCTATGTGGACAAAGAACATGTTAAAGGGGTTGTTTGATCTCACTCAAAAAATACTGGAGATCAAAGTTAGAGAACAACACATATATCTACGCTCAAAATTAAGCATGATAAACCACTTACTCATAAATCCAGGCACTGTGACTAAGGTAATCTTCTAATATTTGTTATCCATGGTCTCCTTTCTTCTGAAATCAACTTTTAAACCTCTGCTAATAGGCTGTTAAGGCTATGGCCATTTTATCAAAATCCCTCTGTGGTGTTGCTACACAGGCTTTTACTGTAGACTCTGAAGGAGCACGACCCCCCTCCAACTGTGTGCACACTGCTGCTGAGAACAGGGGGGAGGACTAAGATGTGCTGCTGCAGTGTGACAACAAGGCTTCTGTAGCACAACCATATCTCTTCAGGCTCATTAGCATAATTCTAAAAGTTGCTTTTCCCTGGTGTCCCTGGTTTATCATGCTTGATTTTGATGGAAGATTACCTTTAACTGTAGACACCAACACAAGACCAGTTGCTTGTTGGCATCTTTATACACTGCCTCCTAGAGAAAGTTTCTGTTGTCTACTTTCCCTTCATATTCCCCAATAGTGTATATGTAAAGAAGGTGTCCAGATAAGATATAGTAACTCTAAATTAAACCTAAGATCTAATCTTCTTTGCAAAGCCAAGATAAATAATTTTCAGTAAGCAGCAATTCCAGGCTATAATGTACATAGGTTGACTACAGGGTTCTTCACTGATATTTCTGACCAAAAGTCCAGAAATGTGGCAGCCATGATCACCACCTTACATATCTCAGATTCTGAAAACATTTACAAACATTCACACACATATTGTAAATACTAATTCTATTAGATGATCTGAGAACTTTCATGCATCATGTGGCTTTTATGCTACTTTCAGTCATTTAATATACTTTGGTCTGTAGTCCATTCATTGCTCCCCTTGTATATTTGCAGTGCTTTTTCCAAATACCCTTGTGTAACTAGCAGTAGTTTGGGGACAGTTAATTAACATTGTTTGCAGAAAGTAAAGCTCTGTTGTAATGAACTCTGCTCAGTCTAAACGTTCCAAGGGCGCGAGGAAATCGTCTTTGTGAAGAAAGACTAAAACGTCTTTCTGTTTTATTGTATCTAAATAGTGACTCTATTCTAATGGCTACACAGCAAATCTTCTAAATATCTAACAGTTCAGTCCTTTGGAGAACCATCCACATAGTCATGTATAAACACAGCATTTGTTTGTTTTCTTTCTTATGTTTGTTTATATCAACATGTTTTATTATTACATTCCTTATCCTTGTATGTGTCTTAGTGTAAAAGAAATAAAAGCATAAAAAAACCCCACCCAGAATAAAGATTTTAGCTTAGTAACTGAGATGGATATGGTAAACTTTCTTTTTTTTTATAGATTTTGTCCTTGGTGTGTGATATTGTACCAGTAAAAGTGTTGTAGAATTACCAGATCTATTAAGATGTAGATTTAATAGCCATAACCTACAGATAAAGATTATAACTGCATTTGCAATTTTGCATATAATAAGTGTTTATACAATACAGTATGTGTTGAGATGAGACAGGGTATTTGCATATCATTGGGAATACATCTCTCACAAATCAAAGGCAGTCAAATAGCAGGTTGTAACCAGTGTTCTCTATATTATGCTTTAAAACTCCACTGATCTTCTCTTCTGATGGATCAAAAGTTAAAGGTTAGCATGAGAGAGACAGTCTGTGCACAATTATGCTTTGATTATTAATACTGTTCAGATCAAGACCTTTAACTAAAGTGGTCAGGTGTATCAATAAAGGAGATAAGGCTTTCTTCTATGAATCGGAAAATGGTTCACACTCTAGGGGAAAAAAAGGAGTTCAATGTCATACGTGTACATGCTGGCCCTCTTATCCACATGATCAATATACTGTATAAAATGGAAACGCAGGTGAGCCCTAGATAAACTGTTTCATTATTCATCTAATATGCAAATCACACTACTAAGGCTTCATTCACACAACTGTAACAAATTCTCCACAATGAGAATCGGTCACTCATTCCCATAAATGGAGGAATTGGGTTTATGAAAACAGGACTGTTTACACATACACTTTTGTTGACAAACATGAAAAATAGGTACAATATAATATATATTTTTGATACCCCTTCCCCATTGTTGCATCATAAGTTTATTCTTGCTAAAAACATTTTGTCCAACCATGTCCTTTTATGTTGTTGTTCACCTGATCACCAGATGAATGCCAACAATCTAGTAATCTAGTTACTTTACTCCCCTGGAGTAAAGGGGAGTAATTTTATTCCTGTTTTTTTAGGGGGGGGGGGGGTATAGACATTTTTTGGTGCATTGCAATTTTTCCGCCTTTTTGGGGACATTTTGAAATGTCCACCGGGCATTTGTTTTTCTCCAGTAAGACACATTTATCTTCTATTCCAGATGTGCTAAATTGTCTTAAATTTGCTACATTTTTTTGGCGAAAAAAAAACCCAAGACCAAACCATACTTTGAAAATGGATAGAAATTACTTGAGACATTTGTGCAACATTTTTGCGAAATCTGTAACAAATGTCTTAAAAAGAGATCTGAAAAAAATAAATAAAATAACTACAACTAAAAATAAAAGATAACTAGCCCACTGTGCAGTGTTGTGCACTCTAAAGAGATATTATTTGTAGCTATTCTCACAACAAATCATGGGACCATCCGCTTAGTGACAAGATGTCCAGTGCTCCGGGCTGCTAATTATGCACATCATCGCACCTCCCTCCCTCCCTGCTGGAAGTGGGAGGTCGCGGGGCATGCATAATTAGCAGTCTGAACCTCCGGACATGTTATCCATGCGCTCAGTGTTGCTAATTATAACTTCCTTTTCTAGGTGATCCAGGTGTGTCAAGACTAGCGGAGGACAGCGGCGGGATCGAGAATAGAGGAGCGGAGGTGAGTATTTTTTGGTTTTTTTTAAGTGGTTGATTTCCTTTAACTGTCTCAGGCTGTATATTGGTGCAGAATTTGCAGGGTCTGAAAATGTAGCTTCAGAAAGAGACATACTACAGCCTTGCAGCACTGGGGTCAACATCTGCAAAGAGCTTTTATATCCTCTCTGTGTTTGCATGGGTTTCCTCCAGGTCCACCGGTTACCTCCCACACTCCAAAACACTGGTAGGTTGATTAGATTGTGTTCTCCATGGGGACAGGGACCGATTTGGCAAGCTCTGTACAGCGCTGCGTAATCTGTGTGCGCTATAAAAAAATAAAGGAATTATTATTATTTCTATTTTCTTATACTTTGCATTGTTCTGAACTATTACAGTGTATTTTTCTATGAACTAGGCATATTAGGATCCAGACTGATATATTGTTCCTACTATCGACTGATACATTGTAGCAATTTGACACCACAATGTTGCCATCTGACATGCACAAATTGCATCCCCACTCCATACAGAATTCAGCTCTGCTACATCTACACAAAGTATTTCACAGGGATAATTGTTTTTATATAGAGTTTTGTTCTATTTTGCATGGACAAGAGTCTATGTCACATGTGGATGACAAACACAAAAGCCAATCCTGTGCTGTATGGTGACTGGTCCCTGGACAGGGCATGTAGCATAGTGACAGGAGCCTGATGCCTGACTCTCTGGGGACACAAGTGTCAGTGAGACATAGGAGGGATGAGTGATGCCACTGCTCCGCCTCTCTATACACGTGTGTGCTGGAACTTGTCTCCTAGTCTTCTATGTGGCGATCTATAGGTGAATGTGCTGATCTAGGGGTGACAGATCTATGGGTGCTGAGCTCTAGGTGATGTTGGTAAAAGTTGCCAGGGAGTGCAGGAGCTGGAGGAAGGGCTGAGCGCTGAGCCCCCTCCTCTCCGGCCTGGCAGAAGACACAGAGCATCGCCCTGACCTCCCGTGGAGCAGAAGGTGGCACATCCCGGGCACAGCTGCCACTTTCCCCATTGTGTAGGTGGTGGAGGAGGGAGAAGGAGAGGAGACAGGGCTCCCCATCTCCTTGCACTTCGTCTCCCACCCAGTCTCCTGCCCCTCCTCTGTCTGCCTAGTCTGGATGCATCTGTCACTGAGGAGCAGAGCAGAAGACGAGAGCCGAGCACAAGAACAGGAGGGGGTCATCTTCTACACTGGAACTTCCTCACTGAGCTGGAGGAGATGATCCAAGGGCTACATCATGGAGTTCTGCAAGAACAAGCAACAGTAACAAAGAGTTAAAGGCTTGCAGATTGGAATATATCAGGTGGAAAGCTCCATGGTTTTGTTAGGGGAGGGGGGGATGATTTAACCTCCACTCCTGATCAAAGCCTTCTCCTCTCCAGATTTCTGGGCTGTGATCAGCCATTACTTTCCCTGGCAGCCTTATAGGAATTCCTGCCTTGTGTATGTGAGAGTGTGCTGGAATCACATTGCTGCCTGCACCAGGGATGGAGCAATGTGCTGCCCAGGGCTTCATCCTTGAGTCTTCTCTTTCTTTCTGATTTTCTTCTTCTTCTTTTTTTTTGCAGACCGTGGTGGGTTTTATTTTATTATTTCTTCTGTAACAGGAGGGGAGGAGGTGGGAAAGGGGAGAGAGAGGGAGAGGGGTGGTTGCTGGTGTCTCTTCTGCTGCTGCCTGTGCTGCTGCTGCTGCCGCTGCTACTGCTGTGGGTGCAATGGATGGCCCACGGTGCAATGGCTATCGCAAGAAGAGGAGATCCAAAGCCCAAAGGGATAGGCAAGTGAGGTCCAAGCCAGGATTAGGGCTTTCCAGGACCGGCTCTTTGCTGTCTTCCTCTGGATCTGAAAAAGAAGACAATGGGAACCCGACTGCTTCTTCCTTGTCCAGACCAAAGCCCCCCAGGAGAAAGAGGAAAGAGTCCTCCTCGGCTGAAGAAGACATCATTGATGGATTTGCAATGAGCAGCTTTGTGACTTTGGAAGCGCTGGAGGTAAGGCACAAGGGTGTGTGTGTGTGCATTGCTGTATGGGGGTTCATTTAAGGTCCTAATGTTTTGGAGTGTAGGGAGGAGGGTGAGGGGGGAGGAGGAGGTTGGACCCTTGTCACTGCAGATTGCATTTTAATCCTTTCACGGCAAGCTTTCACAAGATGATGATGATGATGATAGAGGGATTGCCAGAAGCTCTCTCTCACATCCCTCCAGTAGGCATGGGGTTAATGTCCACAGCCAAAATGGAAATGAACTGTCTGTGTATAATGGATAAGGTGGATTCATCCTACCTGCATGCCATTAACTGGTTAACTGCTCCAGCTCCCATCCCAATTGAATGCTCAGTTTATTTATGGCTGTGGATATGATGACTATGATCTGGGAGTGGTGGAGTTAGCAGGGTATTGTTTAGAAGGACATGATGCTGCTGTATGACATTTGGATCCAGATCCATTGACTGTACATTGTATCACTCTGCTGCTACATCCTTGCTGGAGGGGTTAATAAGCAAATCAAATCCTCCCTGCTGACGTCCTATATTAAAGGCTTGTCCTGCTATTGTCTGTGCAAAAGTGAATTTATACTGTTCCATAGCAGTCTTGTTTTATGCATGACACTAGGACACCTGCAGCGCTTTAGTAAAGGGAGATGTCCATATATATGTACATATATGTTGCCAAATGTCCTGATTTTTAGATCATTATTGAGCTCTGATCTGCTGGAAACTCTTGCATTGTTTGGATATGGATGACCTTTCTCTTTGTTATTTCCTAAATCTTCCTATGTGCCATTTGTCAGCAATGAAACTTACGTCTTGTAATATGCTTTATATCTAGGATAATGGCATATGCTGTAATGGCACAGTTGAGGTGTACCATGATGTCACTGTTGAGCTTTTCATATGCTTAGGTCTCTACTTGAGGCTTTAAACAATCCGGATTCATTGTTCAAGGTTATCTTCAAGGGAGATCAATGAATTGAAGATGTGAATTCCTAATATGGGTTTATTCTTTGACATCACTGTGATTATTAAGTGTAAGATGGCCATAGATATAATGACCAATATTTATCATTGCTTACAATAATTGTTCTGTCAATTGGGCCGGAATATGTAGATTTGTTTAGTCTGGATTCTTTAGAAAGTTATTCTGACTTGTATTTCGAAAGATTGGGTATTGTAATCCTGACCTGTATTTAGTAATATGATGCCCCTTGACTTCATAGGTTCTGGACTTACATTATAAAGCATATGTGAATTTATTAGCCTCACCAGGATAAATAGTTTCTGGGACAATCCTTTGATTACAAATATTGGATGGTTACATCTGTGGTCACATTACACAATATCAGTCATGTTTTGCAGTATATTTAGTAAATCACTTTGCAATTGAAACTGTCTCTTCTCTGCAATGAATTGTCCGTTTTTTATTGGATGCAATTGGTGTCATACACTGCAGGTCACCTTTGGAAGTGTCCCACGGCATGTGCAGACATGTATCATTGTGGTTGTACTCCATTGACATTGGATGTGTTTTGCATTATAGATTTGACCAAACTTTTCTGGTTTCACCATCTGTTATTGTTTTTGTTAGCAGAATAAACATCTGTGTTGAGGGGACTGTACATGATTTAGTCGATCCACTTGTTGAGCAATGGATTCCAGATTGCTACAGTTATGTGTGAAATGAGAATTTATTCTGTAGCTATATGGGTTGTACAGTGGGAAAGTTGCCAGAGCACTGAATATCCATGTTTCATCTGAGATATAAATATTTAAGACAAAGTATACATAAGTATACCTTTATTGTAATAGTTTACCCAAAGTTCTTAGTAAAACATTTGACCTGTCTAAACTTTTCACACTGGATGTCAGAAACTTTGTGAGCAAATGTAATTGAGTTATTGATCTTTATGTAATACAAGTAAAAACTAAAATATGTACTTAAGCCAACTCTAAGTACAGGGCTCATTTTGAAGGCTCTTATAGTAGTCTGTAGCAGGAGATGACACCACTGGGGGTTCACAAGTCAAGACTCTATCAGAAGTTTTATACACTGAGCAAAACCATCTTGTTGATTATGGAGATTTGGTTTAACTCAACGGTTTACCCAGTCTCATATTGACTCTACAGTCCCTTGGTAGAGTGTTGTGATCTGTACTTTTATTATGATGTACTGTATGATTTACATCAAAATATTGTAAAAGTTAAACATTTGGAGCCATGGAACTTAATAAACTAGTTTAATTATTGTATTTAATTTATTTCTGCTTAACAAACTTAAACATTCTTACAACATAATATGTACCGTAGTTGTACCTTGTGTTGAGCACACCCGAAGTACACAGGTTTGGGTATCTGACCCTGAACTTCATTAGAGGTTTGGGTTTGGCTCAACTTCACACCGTTAACACTCATGATCATTGCTGGCATTAACTCTTCAAGTGCCACTGGCAAAGGTACCTTGTGTATCCCAGCAGTAGAATGATGTCAGCACCAAAATGGAGGTGAACAGTGCGACTGGCATGCTCATGTGGATGGGTGCAAAGCCGCAGACATTTAAATGCCATAAGTGCCATTTAAACACCCGAGATCAGTGCCAAACAGGTTTAAAAATTCAAGTTGGGCCAAACTCTTCCCAACCTGAGTTCTAACCGGTCCACTCATCACTAGTTGAAGCACTTATATGTTTAGAAGATCGACAGCAAAATTGTCCATCTAGGATACTAGATACTAGACAGGAAAGTACTATGTGCTGGTTATTTTTGTATATTATACCTTTTATCTCTTTTAACGTATCTTACCACATGTCCTCAATGTAATGAAAGGGTTGATAATTTCCATAAAGTCTGTAGTATTGGTTAATGAAGTGTTTTCTATTAACATAAATGTTAATTTATTCATAATGTAATGATGTTCAGTGTAGCTTTTGCATAATGTCAATGATCCTATAATGCAGTTTAATCCTTTATTTTAATATTCACAGATGAAATCATAAATGGCCATTTTGCACCATTTAATAAAGTGTAAAATTGTCCTCTCAAGAATGGTATTATAACTTATTTGTATGATTAACACGAAGACAGTAACTGCCTGTAAATTATAGAAATGACCAGTTCTTTTCACCCATGGTGCATCACTTTGTTGACACAAGCACATTGAGAATTGTGTAGAACTTAAAGCAATGCAATACATACTATATATCGTGTCTATACATTATTACAGTAATCTTATTGAGGCCTTGTCCATTTAAGAGAATATGTATTAACATTGCTGCTTGAAATGTTTTACATCAAATAGTAATCTTAGAAAATGTGCATATCTTAAGGTCATATTTTTAGAAATAAATTGCTGCTATTATTATGCCATAACAATGTCTCAGCTTACAGTTGTGATACGTACATGGGGAAAGCATCATAGCAAGACACTCCAGTAAGGACTACTTACCTGGCTATCACTGATACTTAATTACAAGTGATGGCAGAGTAAAATACAGCGTGGTGTGTTCTTCTGGTACAGAAAATTCTGTTCCATCTCCGGATGAGTCAAAGAGATCAATAGGATGTCACTGCCCTACTCATCTCTTTCCACATCACATATCCCTGTGCCTCACTTTTTCCATTCAATAAATTTGTTTTATTTTGCTGAAAGAAAACCAAAAAAAGATTAGCAAGTAGGCTTTACATCTCTGTATTTCATTTAGATATATTTTGCCTTTTAGAGGTGGGGAATCAATATTGTGTAACAGCTTTTATATGGTCAAGAAGTAGACTCGAGTGTAGAAATCCAGCAGGGTCCCCTTGGTAACTGAACTTCTTGCAATGGTTATGCCTCAACCTTTTACTGCCTACAAACCATATGTAGACTTCCCATTATATCTGGTTCGGAGACCAGTTTTGGTCTAATTTTATGGAGTTATTATTTTTTATCTTTAAAAGTAGTCACTAAATTAATGTTGATTTAAAGGAGTATTGTTGTCTGGACCTTCAGAACTTTTTGAAGATACCTGAGCAGTAAGGCTAATAAATTCTTGGAAGTCCTATAGAAATGAATAGAGCGACCTACTATAGTAACCACTAAAACATGGGACTAGTTCTTGTCATTGAGATATTCCTATAAATGAGCTATATTCATAGCAAACATTTGTGTTACAAATACACATTTTTAATACAGCGCCCATGGAAATCTGGAAGACAACAGCTCAAATATACAGTATTATTGTGTCTACACCACATTTGCATATAAAAAGTGTCTTTGGATCCTGCATATGTATTTATTATATCCGTGCACCACAATTGTGCCGCGGTTGCATTTTGTATGTCACTTTTAAAGGACATCTACCACCAGGATGAAGGATTGTAAACTAAGCAAATTGACATACCGGTGTGGACCACTAATGTCATTTTCTGCTCTTCTCTTAGCTTCTTAGGGCCTTGTTTTTACGGAAAAACAGGTTTTAAAAATTATGCAAATGAACCTGAGGGACTCTGACTCCATAGATGTCAATGGAGCTGGAGCACTCAATGCTTATTTGCATAATTTTAAAAACCTTTATTTCATAAAAAAAGGGCATAAGAAGCATGTTTGTGTGGTTGGTTTATAATCCTTCATACTGGTGGTAGATTTCCTTTAATACTGAGCACTTAAAGGGGTGTGGTAGTGTAGTTTGCGACACATTTATTACTGAGATGCCAGACAATTATGTTACAACAGCATGAAGCAAAATGCACCAGGTCTAACTGTGTCACATCCTGAAAACTGACCTGATTAACTAAGAGCGTGCAACACTAATAATGTCACACAACTTGCACAGGGCAAGTGCAAAGAAAGGATTTGAGGATTTAAGAAGCTATGAAATAAAGATAGCTTGTTGTGATGTTGTAACCCATAGAAGTTCTTGGGTGAAGGAATTAGGAACCTTATGAAAGGAAAAGTCTCCATGTCCATGGCTCCTGAACATGCAAGTCTTTGTGCATAGTTGTGCACAGTTTCCCCATGGGCCTTTAGTTCTAGTACAGTAAATGTCCCGTAGACTGATGGCTTTTTTTTAAAACCAGGAGCCAAAGTACCTTCTCTACTTTATACTTATTTCCTACCCCCCAAAAAAAATAAAAACAAAAAAACTCTAGTCATCCAAACCAGATCAAAATGTTGAATGACACCAGTATGTTCAAAATGATAATTGTATCGTCTCCCATCAGTCTTGCTCTTCTCACAACTAGCTCTATATTCTAATCAGACTATCCTCTATTGTAATCTGTTGTAATTGCTATGCATCTAATCTTTTCATTGCTAATTCTATAAACAGCACTTTCTATTATCTACTTTGCTTTTACTTATTGACTTCTGTACCGAATTGTGCTTCTCATTAATAGTTATGAGATTTCTTTCATTTTTAAGGAAATTAGTGAATTACAAGAAATCTGTAAGCTATCGGATGTTGTCATTATTGGAGATCATTACAAGCAACTGAAAATCTGACAAGCGAATCAATTATTTGTCGCAGGTTGATGCTTTGCAAAATTTCTAATGGAGTAAATAGGTTAATGTCATGGCCAAAATAAAAAACAGTCAGGTAAATAACAACAGATTCATTCCCCAGTGGGTATTCTAGAAATGTTTGACAACGATGTGATTTATCATTGCCAAATTCTACTAACAACAGAATGCATTCATGTATAATGCATTTCATTACACGTCCTTATCTGAGTAATGGCTGTAGACCAATCAAATTGTATGGATTATTCATTTCTTAAATTTCACATCACACATACCACGCTAGAAGACAAAGGGATATTGCTTACAAATAATGTTCTAAAATTAAAGAGGACTTGTCACCGTTCCTGTAAATACTTGCATTATAACATTGTGTCAACAATTCTGGAGCATATGTTCTCATTATTCTGTGTTGTGCTATTTTTTCATTATTCCTACTGGGGAATAGCTTGATGTTACAGTTTCTATCAAAGGGGTGTTTCCATACACAATCTTACATTTTCAGCACTGATTGAACAATTTTAATGTGTACTGGTATACATCTCCAACTGCAAAGGTGCAATATAGGATGATGTTCACTCGACCTTGTTGTTTTGAGGTTATAGCTAACAGTAAGCTTTGGGTGAAGGCTAGAATATAAAGAATATATACTGTAGATAGGCAATGTTTTCCCTTCAGCATAACTAAAGCAAAATCGTTGAGAACGGTGGACATGTCATTTAAAGGGATTGTCCAGTATAGAAAGCACAGTTTTATATGTGTACACATATGTAAACACCCCTTTTCATCATAGCCACTCCTTGTTTTTAGGAAAAAGAGTCTAAACACCTAACATAATAAATATGGCACATGTTTGCCATGCAGCTAATTGCTCCAGTCTTCTAGTGTCTTGTATTCCCCAACAGATTACAGCTAATTGCTCATGGTCCTGTCAGGGGGACACTTTGTAACCAGCCGATTGTCAAGGGACTCTCATAAAATGCAAAAATTTGTCCAATATGGACTACATTTTGCTTTAAAAATCAAGGACCTTTTACTTGTATGAAGTCATCTTGCAGTCTGTTATACCAAATGAGTAAGTTGTTTCTATTATTTAAAGTTTACATTAGTTTACAAAGAAAGAGCTCTTGTACTTGTCCCCAGAGCGATACCGTACGGGACTTAATGTTTTTTTAACAATCTTTTAGAATGTATATGGAGTAGAAGCTTTGCATTAATTACACAATGGGGCACATTTACTAAGGGTTTTGCGACACATATTTGCATAACCATGATTTTTCCCCTACATTGATCTATTATGTTGATTGAGATTTTTAGATTTATTACAATGTCTAAACTAAAATAAGATTTTCTTCTATATTACTTACTGTACATTATTTAACGCGTCCTGGATTAATTATCTCACTGCTGTAACTGCTATTTGCTTTTCTTGTTGTTATAAAGAGAGACAAAGAATTTCTCTGCTTGCTTCAACACAGGTGACAGAACATATCAGCAGGCATGTCATCTGTAGTCAAGTACTGCATTATTTGGGCTCCTTGACAGGCTATGCTAAAAAAGGGCCTAGCTTACATCGTTCTGGCATCTGTAGGACATCCTGAAAATATGGGTTAATATGGTACACATTGGCCCACATATATCAAAAACAGAGCATTGTCACTATGTGCAGTTTGCGTGTAAAGTGCACAGTGTGTTAGATTCATAAATTGTGGCACCGTTCTTCATGAATCTGCCGCCCACTGCACTGCTCCTAAAGAGTGCACCACTCTTTTTTGGTGCACCTTTAACATAGGGCTGGCAACACATTTCTGTCGCACTCTGCATTCTGTGCCGTATGGTTCAGCTTTTGTGTTGCACTGGGTATAGTGCAGCTGTGACACAATTGTGTCGTGGACAATTTATAAATACATGTGCAAGAAGTTTGCACTTAACAGAACGTGCAAAGTCAGACAAAAAACTGGTGCAGGGGCTTTAATAAGTGTGGGCCATTGTATGCATTTAAATTCTCCACCATATGGAGTGTGAATCTTGCTAAATAGTAATTGACAGCCAAGTAAATTAATGTTTCTGGAAAGACAGTATACATACATTATACATGTAATATTAACAATTCAAGCACATGTTGGCAATGAATGAAAGAGCAAAGACATCAAAATACATAGATATAGAGAGCTGTGTAAACCTGTGTCCACATCTTAATTACAAACTAAATCTTCTTAATGTAAGACCATCAATATTAGAATGCTTGAATATTGTCAAACAAGATTTTACAATACCTGTCTGACAGGTACAATAGAGATCAATAATAATTATCTGTGCGCACAATTTCTGCTGCTGAAGTTTATCTTGTGTCATTTATACACATCTCCTTTTTCTTTGGTTTTAACGGGCGATACGCGTGGGGCGTCTTCTCTTCTCCCAGACTGAACCTTACTACCTGGTAATGTAGCGCTGCACCTTACTTTTTTGTGATTTGCACACTTTGGACCTGGCCTCTTACTGATTACATTTGAGGACACAATGTTTTATTAATATATTTTCTTGGGTCCTGTATATACATATATATTTCTTGTGTACTTTTCATATCTACTTACCTTCATTGTTGTTTTATATGGTGGTTTTACCATCTATACATGTGGTTCCTCTGGGGAAATCGTGTGATATGTACCCAATTTTCTTTTGGGTTTGTCTCGAATAACGAGTACCCGAGCATTTTAGTGTTCGCTCATCTCTAAATAGGATGTATACAGTGGTTAAAGAAGTAACATGAATGTCTACAAGGTACCGGATATGGATTATAGATACATGATAGACTCACAGAACATCTACAGTACAATTGCTAGATGATATATTTCATTTGTCAAATTTTTGTCAAACTTTTCATATAATAGTGATACAATTTCAACCATATTTTACCTAAAACACAGGCATTGGGGTAAATATAGTGTACACTAATAGGTATTCTACTGGTTTATACTTTGCTATGTATCAATATGATTGTAACACTGGAATATACCTTTAGTAAATTCATGTGTCCATAGCAGAACTAATCCGGACACATCTCATTCTTCCATTACATTTTATCATACCTTTGTGCGCCACATGCTTCTCCATATTATAAGATAAGATACTCCGTCTTTATCATAAGGGCACTCATCTTATGCTCTCTTGATTGCTTTAGCCTTCTGTCGCATTGCTTCACTGCTTGACATATTTCCCTTGCAATCTATATATAATAATGCAACATTGACAATCATCTCTTAACTTCACCTTACTGGAACCTCTCAACCAGCAGCCGGACAATTCTTATTTTTTTTTTATATGATTCTTCCTATTTTTTATTACTCTGTAAGAACTGTAAATATATATATATATATATGTATATATATATATATATATATAAATATATATATATATCTTAAGACGGTTCTTACAGCTTATCTAACCCAGTGGATCTGACTCTCTAGTCCAAACAGGATATCACTCATAACATACTGTATAATCTAGTGGTTTAAGGAATAAGCCTGAGTTGTATAACACCCCAAGCATTAAATCTGTGCCAGAATTTAATTGACATGATAAATAAAACATTATAGTTGTCATGTAAGGCTTTACATTGTAACACATCTGATCTGAACAAAGACTGAATGACCTGACATGTGATGAGAGTCCATTAAGGTTCCATCAAGTTGCTATTGCTTTGATGGTAGTAATATTACTGCATGCTACAGCAGAATGTTACTGAAATGTTTTGGCCCTATAAGTGATAGGCTTGAGAGCCTCATTCAACAATGACATAGTAATTCAGCCACACATAGCAAATAACTCAATATTCAAAGTGTAACTGTAAAGTTACTGATAAAAACACAGTTTTGACAACAATTCCTGTATCAAGCTGCTGGCATTTCCCTAACTATAGATACAAAGTTGGACAACCGCACTCACCAAGTCCTATCCATTCATTGGTGTCACTACTACTCCATTCATTGGGAAAGATTTGGGATGTGACCTCCTCCCACACTTTGTATTTCTTGCTCCCGTCCACAAATGAATCCAGCTTTTGTCCCACAGAATGGGGTTGGCGTGAACCAGGGCTATGAACTTTGCAAATGTCACTTCTCAAATGACAGGAAGCTCCTCCCACTGTTCTTCCTGGATACTGCATGTATATACAGCAGTATACAGCGCATAACTGTATGCAGCACACTGCAACACATTTTTTTCTGTTCCCCATAAACTACTATGGGGAGTATTCAACCAAAATACTGTAGTAAATAGGCATTTTTTAAGACATTTAAGGTAGGATACGGTGTCAAAAACAGCAATTTAAATGGTTGGACGTATTATCCATTGAAATTAATGTGGCCATATGCTACCCATACGAAAACGGCCCGGTACTGGTAGAATGCGGCCATCTTCACATGTTCGTTAATCTGTTTAATCACTATATTTTGCAGGTTGTGACTACATTTGTAGCTGAAAAGCAGATTATTTGTTATTTCAGTTTTAGCAATTATATTATGATTTAATAATGTGTATATATGACTTTTTATAAACTCTACACATGTTCATCTATTGGAATCTATTATCTATTTCGGAGGTGTGAAGAAAATTATTTTCAGTTTGGTACCCTTTTTTTGCCACTGAAGACAATTTTTATTAATTTTTTAATAGAATTTTACACTTTGAATCAAAATTGAAATTTTGAAAATGGGCCAAATTCTTGTTTTCAGGGGGAAAAAATGGTTTGTTGGGGTATAATTCTTTATTCTGTAATCTCAGTTTTATTTGTATACGTCAACATTATAAAATTTGCTCTGGCCGATAACAAAATAAAATTTCCAGAAACAGCTTCTTGAGAAATCGCTAGGGAACTTACGGAAAAAGCATAATACATTTCATAATTATTTATTTCATAAATAATAAATTTCAATATGTTTAGAGCCACGGACGTAGCTTCCTGGCCCTTTGTATGAGCCAACTGCTCAACTGCAAAACGTAGAGTAAGTCCTAGTTCTGCCTGTTTAATGGTTTGGCTAGTCTTTTCTCCTGTCATTTTTGTGTGAGATCTCACACACAGAAAACACATGGGACCACAGACCTGTTGTTGGTCACCCATGAAAAGCACATAATTGTATTCAGATAGGCTATAGATGTCCACATCTTGGCTGTAATTATAGCTGAATAGACACTGCAAACATAGTGGCAGCTAGCCCGGTGCCATGTTGATACTGTAAGATTCACCAGATTCACAAAAAAGACACCAGATTTTCCCTGATGTATATTTGGTACGGTTTCCAATCCTTTTGGGACAAGAAAAGGTAAAAAATGGCCTTCTCCCCTCACTTTCATTATATGCTTCGTCCTGCAATATCACTTATTTAGTTGTTGCTTTTTATTGGAACTTTATAGAATTTTTTTGCAGTTGGTTCACATGATTTCTTGTGTACCTCCTGAGAAATCAAGATGTTTTAAAAGGAACATGATTGAATTTTTCACATTTGACATTTTTTTTTCACATTTTTCACAAACTGATTTCCTACCTACTGGTGACAGTTACAAAGGCTTCTATAACACAGTTAAAATGAACGGTGTAGTGCCCTGGCAGGATACTTATAGTCTCCATAATTGTTTTTTTTAGCAGAATATAGAGAAGGATTAAGGATTATCACATTGTTATTCCAGCAGGGAGTGATGGTGTTGTCTCTAGCTATATATGTGATGCAATGCTGAGGCATAA
>WNYA01001980.1:0-53029 GCA_019512145.1 Engystomops pustulosus | reverse complement strand
GGAGTCCACGCTAGGTGTAGAACAATATAGAGATTACTCCTTTATTTTCAGTATAACAGAGTAGATGATACAACCAACCACTGTACTAGACTTGCACTACTCCTAGGGATGTGTTTGGTTAGGCAGCGAGCATGAACAATGTGCCTAGACTCAGCCCCAATGCCGGGGAGTGTTGGATTGGGAGTGATAACTGTAATGTTAGTCTAGAATCAGTAGGTCATTAAAATAAACAGAACGCCGGCGTCCTGATGGTGGGCGCTGGCGGTAACATAGTCAGCCGCGAATTGCGGCGCTAAGACGCCAGGATTTAAAGAGAGACAGGTCCCGCCTACTGATTCTATATCATAGATTTCTATATCCCCTGATGAACCCATTGTTATTGTGGGGGAAACGCGTAGGGATGAAACTATACATGAATGTGTGAACTGGACTCAGTAGTATGCATGTTGTCATTCTCTAATAGGGCATAGTACATCGGAGGAATATGATGTACTAATGTGTGTTTGGATTTATTGTGCAATGAGTTAAATGAGTATGTAAGTCTATACATCTAGAGGCTAGTCATACTCTCTAGCAGTAGACATCTATAATAGGTATAACTCGTTAGGGTCCCACGACATTAAGAAATAGAAACGTGGGGATCCTATAGGTCAGTGATGGCGAACCTTTTAGAGCCTGAGTGCCCAAACGTCAACCAAAAGCCACTTATTTATTGCAAAGTGCCAGCACAGCAATTTAAGCAGTAATGTATTTCTCCTTGTTCTTTGACAACTTTCAATCGTTCAGCCTCCTAAGGACACCAATGCAGTTGGAAGGAGGAGGGCAAATTCGCCTATCATTGTAGGAAGATTCTGTAGGAACTCTTTGAGTCCTATCTGGTGAACTTCATGCTGGGGTGATGGCCTGGGTGCCCACAGAAAGGGCTCAGAGTGCCGCCTTTGGCACCCGTGCCATAGGTTTGCCACCACTGCTATCGGTGTTTACAGGTGCACTGATGCGCTGCTACTAAATTCCTAGAGAGACGGGTGTTGTGTCGGCATCTAGACGCCACTACGTCTCCTAGTGACCTGCTGTGTGTGAGCTACGTATGGGCTGATGGGACATGACTGACATCTAGTGGTGATACAGGGAATCGAGCTGATCTATTCACCCACTGTTGGTTTTGTAACCAGACAAGACTAACATTACAGTTAACACTCCCAATCCAACACTCCCCAGACATTCACAGTCTGTCTGACCCGAAATCTCCATCGAATACGCCGAACATTGTTTATGTTCTCTGCCTAACCAAACACATTCCTAGGAGCAGTGGAAGTCTAGCACAGTGGTTGGTTGTATTATCAACTCTGTTATATTGAAAATAAAGGTGTTGTCTCTATATTGTTCTACACCTAGCGTGGATTCCACTAACTCTGTAGAGCCAGGTCAAGAGAATTATGTGACTTTGGCTATATTTTAAATTGGTTTTGTCCCTTCCAATTTTGTTTTTGTTTTAGACGCCACAATAAAAGCTAAGTTTTATCCATATAACCCGTTTTGGCTACATATGATTGCAGTTGCATGTGTAGGACAGTAGCTACTTACCGTACTAGTGATATATTTCTGGAGTACAGCTGTACATAGAGGGGTTTCTGTACTGTGTGTCTATAGTGTGTGGAAATTCACATCCTTGCACTTTGTTTTCCTCTGTTTATTCATTTTTATAATTATTATACTAGTAAATAATGTAGGTTATTAAATAATATAGATGCCCACAGAGGCACCAGCCCGTAGAGGTTTCAGCCAATAAGGGCACAATGCCCATCAGAGTGTACTAGCCCACTAGGCACCAGCCCAGAACAGGCAACCAGCCAGAGAGCACTAGCCCACAGAGGCATCACCCATAGAGGCACGAGCCCACAGGGCCCGATTCCCACAGAGGCCAGCCCCCAAGAGCACTGCCCAAGAGGCACTAGCCACAGAGGCACCAGCCCACAGAGCCTACCCAAGAGGTCCCGCCCAATAGAGGCATCACCAGAGGCACACCCACATAGGCACCACCCACGATGGCACTAGCCCACAGAGGCATCACCACAGAGGCACTAGCCCCAAAGGGATGCATCTCCCACAGAGGCACACCCACAGAGGCACTAGCCTAAGAGCACAAGCCCACAAGGCCCTACCCAGAGCATAGCCCAAAGAGGCATCAGCCCCACAGAGGCAACAGCCCAAGAAGGCACTAGCCCAAAGAGGCACAGCCCACAGAGGCATCATCCACGAGGCATAGCCCAAGATCACCAGCCCCCAGAGGCTTCAGCCCACAGAGGCACTAGCTCAAAGAGCACCTCCCAACACAGCAGTCACCACATGCACTAGCCCAAGAGGCCCATCCCACAAGGCATCATCCTACACGAGGCACTGCCCAAAGACCACCAGCCCACAGAGGCATCCAGCGCACAGAGCATAGGCACACACAGGCACAGCTAAAGAGCATCAGCCCACAGAGCTTGCCCACAGAGGCACCAGCCCACATAGGCCTCAGCCTACAGAGGCATTAGCCACAGAGGCACTCAGCCCAAGAGGCATCACCCACAGGGCACAAGCCCAAGTCACTAGCCCAAGAGGCACCAGCCCACAGAGGCCAGCTGCCTAAAATGCAAAAACGATGATTGGAGTTTTAATAATATTCGGTTTTGATTTTATTCTAGTTTAATGTGTTTGTATATATTATATAGATTGTATTAGTTTTGTCTTCATATTAGTTAAATGTATTTCTTATGTATAGTAAAAACTTTAATAACCTTTGGGTCCTATAGATAATGATGCATGTCTGTGTGGCATGGCCTAGCTGTCATTGTAGCTGGGCACAGACACAGCTCCTTCTATAACAGCCTGAGAAGAGGTATCTGACACACAGACACAGCTCCTTCTATAACAGCCTGAGAAGAGGTATCTGACACTGACCAAGGGTGGAAGTGGGAGATTTGAAGAAAGATTTAGAGAAAGATCCTGTGTCTTCACTCAAGGAGTCAGAAGGGACCAAGAAGACACCTGCAACAGTTACAGCTTCAATAAACCTAAGGATGGAGACAGCTGCCAATCTGGGAAATATTGGACTAGAACACTGGGCACAGTGTAGCTACAGTCTCTAACCTTGCCGGCCTGATGTAGTTTCTCTTTGCCAGCTTAAGTAAGTACTGGCATACAGAGTCTCACAACCCCTGGTGCTCACCAGTCTACTGCGAGGCAGCCAGAGACTTGTAGGCCGTCTTCTTGGCACGAGAAGGAATTACAACAAGCACCCTGCATTTTGGCCACCAAAAAAGCCAGAATGCCAGAGGAATGAGTGCAGAATCATGACAGTGACACTTTTTTTTAGGGTTGGACTATAAACACCCCAAATGTGCACTTGTTTTATAATAACCTTTTTAGTAGTTTAGAAGCATGACAAGAAGATTCCTCTGGATGATAGCCCTTCCACTTGACAAGAAGGGAGAGGGTTCCCTTAGACTTTTTGGAGTATTCGTGTTCTAAGAAGACTGGTTTGGGAGGCATGGCAGAGGTGAATTCATTGAGGACCACCGCCTTCATAAGTGATGCATGAAAATCAGAGATGGATTATGGAGTAAGGGCCGATTAAATGAAACTTTATCCCAGGTTCTTGGAGTGGGATGAAGTGGGTAGACAACCCGACCTTATCACCAGGAAATCATGAGGAAACCATGTGTCTCTTTTGTCTTAATCTGAAGTGACTCTTCTGGGCCTCAGACCAGTTGGTGGTAAATTTCTGAACCCCAGCACATCTGCGGGCACATTGGGCAGGGTGGTAGAGCAGGTAAACAAGGATGTTTGCTGTAATGAATAAAGAATTAAGATTTAGTGGGTTATTTGTGGAACAGATTGGGGCACATTTACTTACATGGCCACCGGAGTTCACTGAAAGTGCATTGTCTGATTCACCAAGATCGTGCACCTGAAATCATGAATGTGTCGCTTCCCCGCTCAGGTCCAAAAGACTTCACCATCTATTTTGTGGTGCATTTTTAACATAGGGCATGTGACACAATTTAAAAGTTAAATACCTCGCTCAGTCCGAATCAGTCGGACCGACTAATGGCACCACCCCCCTAATTTGTGCCGCATGCAGACCAGCGCAGCTGTGCCACAAAAAGGGTCGCACGTGCCACAATCCCAGCACAGACAATTCTTAAATATCTGTGCAAGCCCTTTAGGGCACAAAAACGGTGCTCAGTCCATCAAAGGAGCATGCACGCGACCCTTAGTAAATGTGCCCCATTGTGTGCAAACTCAGCCCAATGCAGTTATTTTATTAAATTTTACTGGCCGTTGTGAGATATAACCTAAGGAACTTCTCCAAGTTTTAGGTTCTCCTCTGGGTTTGTCCATTGGATTGAGGATGATGAACTGAGGATAAGTTCAGCTTGATTTTATCAAATCACTTAGGGGTCTCTTGAATAGAGTTGCGAATCATGTTATCCCTTTCAGACACAATCTCCTTGGATACCTGTGCAAATCAGCTGTATCTCAGATAAAGATGGAGGCTAATGTAGGTCCCGAGAGTTACCCCTATTAATGCACAAAGCGTGCCATCTTTAAAAATCGGTCCACCATGATGCAGGCGGTATTGTAATCTTTAGATTTTAAGAGATCTGTAATAAATATCTTGTGTCCATGGACTATCAAGAATGGGAATTGATTGATGAAGACTAATCTCCTGTCCAGGTGACGTTTTGTGTTGAATGCAATGGAGATATGCAGTGACATATACTATAGAGCAATTGAGAACCAACAATAAATCCTAGAGAAAGGCTCCTGCATGACCTGAGAAGTTGGAGGAGTGTGCCCATGCCATTGACTTCTGTAACCATGAAGACCCCAGAATGCGTGGACTGATCATCTTGGCAATCACTAGAAGCTCGATATAACAGTGGTTTGGTGCAGTAGCAGATAACAACTTCAGGTAGCTTATTACCATCAACGACCACCAAGGATAAAGAACTAGGGAGAGCAACCAGAGAGGTTCCCTATCTGGCTATGAGTGAGCTAGAGACGAATTTCCCTGATGTTCCAGAATGTAAAAAATTAATGGTTGTATATTGTCTCTAAAAACGTAATTAGGGGCACCAAGAGAATTCCTTTTTTCTTCATATTAGAGATTCATATTAGAGATACACAGCACACTTAGGTCAACCTCTTTCAATTGCCTGATTTCTGGAGTTCGACAAGATTTCACTTGGTGCCTGAAACTAGCAAAATATAAACTCAAGTGGTCTATACTTTAATACTGGCAAGAGTCTGGCTTGTCCCAGCTGTATGGGTTATTCTGGGTACACCATGGATTTCTGAAATCTGGGTACAACTGAAAATTAAACCACCTGGTCCAGGTCTCTCAACAGCATGTTCTGTGAACCTGATCTGTGAGGCCATCCCCGAACAATGACTCAGAAGCTTCCTGGTTCCAACAGGAAGATCAAAATCCGAAATTGGATAATGTATTGAGAAACTGTTTGAAGTTCCTGGCAGGTGCATAGCAAGGACACTGCTGCTGAATACACCCTACCAGGTTCATCGAAGACCCCAGAAGTGTTTGATCGATACATATTGAGGAATTTTTTTCCCACTATTGCAAGGCCCATGCTAGAGCATGTACTATCATTAGGAATAAAATAAAAGTCACCATAGACTTCACTAAAGCAGAGTTTCTTGAAAGTAACTCAAAATTAATGGAACACTAGTTCTGGGACCCATGACAGTTCTTTGGTTCTCTGGTGTACTTCAAAGGAAGATTTGTTTGGGAGTTGCCAGCATACTTATGGGAGGTGTGGGGGCCTCTGCCATTGGGGGAAATTGAAAAAGACTGTAACCACAAGAACAGCAGTTGATGGTCTAGGACGCCCTCCCCTGTGTGGTACAGGATGGATTTTGCTGTCAGGCACATGTAGGTCATTTAAACTAACAGGAAGTCATTAATGGTGTAGATCCTGGTCACATATTGCTAGATCAAACCAAAGGGTCAGTAGCAGATTTACATTGTGAGGTTAATTGCCAGGGTGCTGCAGAGTCTTGATCACAATAGCCGAGGTCTGGTATTCATGAGGTCGTGACAGAAGAGAACAGGAATGCTAGAGTTCATGGAAAAGATCTGATATTCTGCTTTTATAGGCCATCCCATAAGAGTACATCATGTGACTTCAGAGGGAAGTTCCAGGAATTGCCAGCAATGCCACGAACTGGCCACCAGAAGTTGCAGCGTGTAACCCAATTTGTTGCTACCAGAGGGAGTTGCAATGTGCTTCCTCCCATCTGCCCATTAGAGGGATCAATGCAGAATTGTGACACAGAATTGGAGTAGAGCATGGAAGAGGAGGAACACAAGAGACACTAGGATACTGAGTCTAATCTTGCTGACTTATTTCAGAATGCTACTTCTCCTGTACTTACGGATTGGACAAGAAAACATCCTGAAGAAAGATTTTATTACCATCGGACGGTGTTCAGAAGATAGCGGAGAGAACTACTGCTGTGAAGTGGTGCCTGTAATAGGTGAAGGTGGCGCTACCTGCAATGCATCAAGTTGTATGCTCAATCCTTGCATTGTCCTCACAGTAGGCCAAGGGGGATGATCTTTTGGCTTTGTCGAAATAACAGTATATTAGTAGTTGTGCTAGAAAAAGTAGAGGAACAAAAATCATCTGAAATGTGGCTTCCAGACACCTTCAGCAGAGATCACCGCACTGTTTGCTGTTGAGGAAGGGCTAAGGGTGCCTAACCCGACCGGGCCAACCTGCACATATAAAGATCCTATTAGCAAAGGCAAGATATTACTATAAATGGAGTGAGTGTTGGAAACACATTCAAGTGAAGAAGCCACCTGCCTCAGGGTCTGAATAATACTCTGCATGAAGCATCTAGAGCAGGGATCCCCAAACTACGGCCACATACAACCATTTATATCCGGCCCCCGTCGTATCCGACCAGATCTGGCTGCAGCCTTTGGCAGTTGGGCAGTGATCTCCGTCTGTCCGATCAGAAGCTCCTTCCCATCACTTTATACTGCAGGTGGCGCGATGTGTCCAGAAGACAACCCTGGCGCACATCACTCTTTGAACCTGGATGCCTGGCCGTGTGATGACGTCATCACACAACCGTGCACCCTTTCATGTCCGGCAGTGGCCAGAAGAAAGAAGATGCAGGAGCCAGAGGTAAGTACAGGATTTCTTTTTGTTAACAGCCGTAGAAAGATTGTGGTCTCCGGTGGCCCTAAAATATGAAATAATTAATTATGGGGGCAGCATAGAAAATAATTAATGGTGGGGGAAAGCATAAGAAATAATTAATGGTGGGGGGCAGCACAGGAAATTATCAATTATGAGTGGCAGCATATGAAACTTTAATGGTGGAGGGGCAGCATATGAAATAATTAATAGTGAGGGGCAGCATAGGAAATAATTAATAGTGAGGGGTAGCATAGGAAATAATTAATGGAGAGGAAGCATAGGAAATAATTAATGGGGGCGCATAGGAAATAATTAATGGTGGAGGGGCAGCATATGAATAATTAATGGTGGAGGGGCAGCTTATGAAATAATTAATGGTGAGGGGCAGCATAGGAAATAATTAATGGGGGATATGAAATAATTAATGGTGGAGGGGCAGCATATGAATAATTAATGGTGGGGGGCAGCATATGAAATAATTAATGGTGGAGGGGCAGCATATGAAATAATGAATTATGAGGGGCAGTCTAGTAATAAATGGGGTGGGGTGAGGGCAGCATATTCAATAATTTATGGAGAGGGGGTCCCAGTATATTTAATAATTAATTGACCCAATTAATTAATTCATTGGCCAATATATAAAATAGTTCACAAGAAGGTGCAGTATGTAAAAGAATTAATTAAGGGGGGGGGGCAGTGTATTACAGATGGGGGTCACATGTACCGCTGGCGCTGTGTTTTCAAGGTCTGAATGGGATAGTGAACTGCCCCCTATATAAAAAGTTTGGGAACCCCTGGTCTAGAGTAATAGCAGTATGCAGTAGGCCGCTGGATGCACAGCCGCGTTACATTGATTCTGGACTCTTTAGCTTAGGGCTTGTTTTTTATTTTGGGTAGTTAGTGTAGGGGCTCGCAAGATGATGAGGACCCGTGACGTGGGTTGCGAGCTTACGCTTTTCAGACTCTGATTTCATTTTAGCCTGAAAAGTAAACTAATACCTCATTGAAGACTGATCATTGTGTTTTAAATTTCCATCTTCAAAAATCCATAACTTTTTTTTAGTTTTCTGTCAACAGAGCTATATGAGGGCTTATGTTCTTCTTTACAAATTGTGCTTTCTAGTGTCAGTATTTAATATTCATGCCATGTACTGGGAAGCTGGAAAATAAATCTAAGTGTAAAATTGACAAAAAAACCACATTTGTCTATTTTCATGCAGAAACCTTATTGCTCAGGCACCTCCTATATAGATAAGGTGCCTTTATTTTACAGGCTGCCCATAGATGGCCCTTTAAATCTCTAAACCTGCACATCTGATGGCCCTGTAACCCTCACAGAGTACAAGGCAGTTTACATGCATACACAAGGAACACTACTGGTTTCCGCCACTTGGTGGTAGTTTCACATCACTAGGAGTGCACGGCAATGGCATACAATAGAATGGGAATCTTTGGCTAAGGGTATGGAGCTTTCCTTCAGTAGCTAGTTTGGGCCAGTTGCTGGGACCAGTGAAATGGCCAGTCCTAATTGGGTCCATTCAGCATGAACCCCAAGTAGATTTAGTAACAGCCCAACTGCAGGACATTACACAGGGACTGCAAAGGGTTTCCCAATGATCTTATATGAAATATTATACCTCCTTCTGGGTATTTGTGTTGTATGTTACTGCAAGGCCATTACTAGTAATCCAGACCTATCCTAAGTGTTTATATGTACAGGTCCTTCAGCTCAAATCTGGAAGAAAATAAATCGACAATATTCTATAGAACACCGACTTGACTTATGTGCTAGCATTAGATTAAAAAAAACTCTTCAGGCGAGGTTCACATGATGCTTTGCCTTGTGTTGTGTGTACAGGCGGTCCCCTACTTAAGGACACCCGACTTACAGACAACCCATAGTTACAGACGGACCCCTCTGCCCACTGTGATCTCTGGTGAAGCTCTCTGGATGCTTTACTATAGTCCCAGACTGCACTGATCAGCTGTAAGATGTCTGTAGTGAAGCTTTATTGATAATTCTTGGTCCAATTACACCAAAACCAAAATTACACCATTTTGAAACTCCAATTGTCACTGGGGCAAAAGAAAAAAATTGTCTAGAACTTCCATTATAAAATATACAGTTTCGACTTACATACAAATTCAACTTAAGAACAAACCTCCGGACCCTATCTTGTATGTAACCCGGGGACTGCCTGTATAAATATTTTCTTAGTTGTAGCAGCAGGATGTTACCACTTACAAAACACATACACAGCCTTACATTGTCTTAAATCTCGGAAGGATATTCTGATTAAACCGGCAGACAAGGGGGGCAATGTAGTCGTTATGACTAGAGAGAACTAGAAAATGGAGGCGAAAAGACAGTTAGAAGACCCCAACATTTATACCCCCTTAGCTAACAACCCCACTCTCAAATACCAGACCCTTCTGCGCACCTTTTTGAGGAGAATTGTTGAATTAGGCATTCTGTCTGAACATACAGCCACAAAATTGTTTCCTGAAAACCCTAGACATCCCATCTGGTAATTTTTTCTAAAGGTCCATAAATCTTTGTCCACCCCCCCAGGTTGACCCATGGTGGCGGGCATCGGCTCTCTGACTGAACCATTGTCCCATTATTTAGATTGGCTTCTTTGCTCCCTTCTCCTTGATGTCTCATCATACTACAAACTACAACCAAAATCCACTTATTTACCGTGAAGTGCCAACATGGCATTTTAAGCAGTATCTTATTGCTACCTGTTCTTTCACATCTTTCAATCGTATCGGCCTCCTGAGGCCACCAATATATTTGAAAGAAGGAGGGCAAATTTAGACTCTCGTTGTAGCTTCTCTCCAGGGTCTCTCTGTAGTGGTGGTGGGTCCAGAATGTAAACCTCTAAAGATATTGCAGTTATATCAACACCTTTTCACTATTCCCCCAGTTCCAAACAGTCACATCGGCAAGAATGCGGCAAGAGGGACATCGGCAAGAAGCGTACAGTAAAAAGAGATTCCCTTTCTCATTTGAATTTTGCCCATGTGAGAACATAATTTGTGATGCCATCCATAGAAATTGGAGTATTTCTAAGCAGGACCCCCAGTTTCAGGATGTCACCACAGCAGGTCCATGTATTGTATTCAGAAGTTCCCCCACAATTAGGAATTCACTAGTTAAAAGCAGGTTCCACATAACTCGTTCTACACGGTTGGAAAAAGGGATTCCAATAGGAAACTTTAAATGTGGTTCATGGAACTGTTGCCCATTCAATAGCCAGTAAAAATGTATCCAATTTGGAGGACAAACACAAAAACTTAATTACTTTATAACATGTAAATCTACACATGTTGTGTACTTAGTCTTCTGCCCATGTAGGTTTTTCTACATCAGGAAGACTATATGCAGGCTATATGTGCATCAGATCTATTAGTACTGGTAATGGATGCCCACGACTAATTGAGCATGTGAGAGCATGCCATAAGGGTAACCCCGATGTCTTAAATTTGCAGGCATCGAAAAGGTAGCAATTGTATACAAAATTTGCATTATGTCCCTTTGTATAGGTAAGATCATATACACTCTACGTTTGTTCTTAATTTCTTATTTTATCGACAATGCCTATGTTTTTAACGCATCTGTGAATTACCTGATCACCATCGCACTTAGTTTACACTGTTTCCTAGACGACATCCTCCGGCCGCAACGCATATATTGTGCGCGACATGGACGGATGACGTCAACGGCTTGAGAATGCGCTAGTTAGCTCGAAACGGCCCGTGGCCAGGCCCTGCTCTATCCCTGTACTGCACCGTTTATGAAATAAAAGGATCTACACATCGGTGAATGGCGCTTCTTTCTTCTGATTCATATGCCAATATGTACAGTACTGCCCCCAACAGCCAGTCTTGACCATAGTTACACTGCTTCCCCCAGTAGTTACAGTGCTGCCTCCACTAGCCACAGGGATCCCCCCAGTTGGCAATGTTGCTCACAAGAGTCACAGTGCAGCCCCCAGTAGTCACAGTATTCCCCCCAGTAGCCAGTGCTACCCCCAGTAGCCAGTGTTGACCCCAGTAGTCACACTGCTTCCACACAGTAGTTATAGTGCTGCCCCTAGTTGCCAGTTCTGCCTCATTAAGTTACAGTGCTGCCTCCAGTAGTCATAGTGCTGTCCCAGTTGCCAATTTTGCCCACTGTAGCCAGCACTCCCCTCAGGCCCCAGTAGTTACTGTGCTAACATTAGTAATCAGTGCTGCCCTCAGTAGTTACAGTGCTGCCCTCAGTAGCCAGTGCTGCCCCCAGCAGTCATAGTAGTACCCCCAATAGTCATAGTGCTGTCCTACATTATCCAGTGCTGCCCCTGTAGTCACAGTTTAGCTCTATTGTCTACAATTTTGTGTGACACTTGGTGTCACTACTAGTTAGGATGATCTGGATCTCATGTGTGACCTCTATGTTATGACCTGAATTAGGGATACAAGGAAAAAAAGAGATACCAGATGTAGTCAAGGACTTGGCTCCAAATTAAAGGAAATTTGTATTTATTATTTGCTAATAAAGTTTTATGTTTTTCAGACTGTATTTCAAGATGATATTCATTTTTCCAACTATAATTATGTCTTTGTCTTACTAGCTAGGTGGTTGTTGAGCAGCCATCAACCCACATTTATTAAAGCATTTGCACCAGTTTTCTGTCTGACTTTGCACTAGAAAGAACTTTTAAACTGCTTGTACATGTACATCTGCACCAGCTTTGTGTCGCGGCTGCACTGTGCACATTTATTACTGATGCAATTCTGCAGCATGAACAAAGTGCACCAAAAAAATGGTGCATTCTACCGGAGCACTGCATGATATAATATTAGTATCATTCTCAAAACTTATGGCCATGACTGTAGTACAGTTTGCACTGTTTTTGATAAACTGCGGCCATTTTGTTTCCCTCCATTTTACCTGGCTCAGCTCTAGTATGGTCGTGTACATACCTCCCAACTTTTGGGCGAGAGAAAGAGGGACCCAAAGCCCCTCCCCCTCTTATGTACCAGATCAGGAGGAAGTGGGACAACCCCAGGGAACCTGGGACATTCTCCCAGCCGCCTGTGACAGAGGGACAGAGCCCAAAAGCTGGGACTGTCCTGCCAAATCCGGGACGGTTTGAAGGTATGCATGTATCTCTTTCAATAGCAGGTGTTAGGCCCTTTTCACACTGCCATTGTGGGAACATATAAAGCAATAAAGATTAAAAAAAAATCTGATCTCACAAGTGTCTCTTATTAGTTTTATTGAAACAGAGCAAACAGAGCATTTTTTCTTCTGTACCCTTAAGATTAAAGCAGCAACAGTACCATATGACATCCCATTATATATCATTTTATGTGTGTGCATTGTATGTGCAAACTTTATACATTATACATTAACCCTCTGACGACCAAGGGACATTGGTCCCTTGCTCTGTCTCCCTGCAGCTCCTTCTCCATTCTCACTGGCTGAAAGGGAGACTTCAAATTACTATATCTTGTAAATTGTGACACCTAGAAACACCCTTCTAGTATTTCAGGACCCCAGGGCTGCCTGCAGGGAGTGCCTGTAAGATGGCATCTGTGACGTCATCTTAAAGGAACCTACCATTTGATTTGATGCATTATGAATAGAGATGAGCGAACATACTCGTCCGAGCTTGATGCTTTCAGTGTAGGCTACAAAATAGCCATAGGAGAACCCCAACGGCTTACTTAGGCCTACAATAGCGTTATATTTTCCTTTTTTTTGTTTGCTTGTGGCTGGGCTTGCTGGCATTAGTAGTGCAGCTAGTACCATATTGTGAGGAATTTGCTGGGAGACCTGCGACCGTTGTGTTTAGCTCTTAGTGACACGCATATCCACCTCAAACACCGAAGTGGGACAATTTATTAGGGGTTTGATTAGAATTAGGCAGAGTCTGCTGATTTATTATTTTTTTACCTTTATTTCATTTTATAGCTCAAAGTCATCAGGTAAAGCACAAAATCCAGTTGTGTGCTGTCAGTGTAGGTTAGAAACTAGCCATAGCAATAGGATAGCATCGTTTTGTTAAAAATAAATAAATAAATAAAAAAAAATAAACACAAAAAAAAAAAATTTAAAGTTTACACTTTAATTTGGAAAATGTTTAACCCGAGGGCTAGGGGTAGAGGACGAGGGCGTGGACGTGGGCGTCCAACTACTGCAGGGGTCAGAGGCCGTGGTCCTGGGCGGGGTGAGACACCACCTGCTGATGAGGGAGCAGGGGAACGCCGCAGAGCTACACTCCCTAGGTTCATCATGTCTCAAGTTACTGGGACTCGTGGTAGAGCACTGTTGAGGCCAGAACAGTGCAAAGAGGTGATGTCGTGGATTGCGGACAATGCTTCTAGCCATTTGTCCACCAGTCAGTCTTCCACGCAGTCCACCCATGTCACCGAAATCAGCACTCCTCCAGCTCCTCCACCTCAGTATCCTTCCCCCCAGTCTGCCCCCTCCCAGGAAAATTTGGCATTTGAACCGGCATACTCTGAGGAACTGTTTTCTGGACCCTTCCCACAGTCACAAACCACTTGTCCGGTTGCTGCTGAGCAATTTTCCGATGCCCAGGTTTTCCACCAGTCCTTCCCCGCTCAGGTCCCCGGAGTTCACCTTCTTCTTCCTGGTGCATGTAAGTGCATTGTCCTGCAACACAATTTGAAAGTTAAATCCCGCGCTCGGAATCAGTCGGATCGTCTGATGGCACAGCCCCCCCCGATGTCTGTCACATGGAAGCAGCGCAGCTGTGCCACAATGCGATCGTGTGCAACACAATCCCAGCGCAAACCCTTGTTAAATTCCTATCCATTCCGTGCAATCCCCTAAAAAGGTGCAAAGTCCGACGAAAGCGACTAGCGCGACCCTTAGTAAATAAACGCCATTGTTGTAACCACGGAGATCCGTTTAGACCTCTGTGTGCGCATGCGCAGAACCCAGCTTCCCAGACTAGTGCGCTCAGCTAGCAGGAGCTGCGCGCTGAAGATGTAGGGTAGGCAGAACACAAAAGGCTACTGGGGCCTCAGCTCCGACTACTCCACGCCCCACTAGCCTTTTTAGAAAATTTTAATATTGTGCAAATTAAAATTTACACAAGTTATGGGCCACCAAAAAATTTGCCCTAAAAATGCCTCTACTACTCTACATGAGAGGAACCTGCCACCGGATCTACCTCAATAGGTAGATATGTGGTGGTAGGTTTCCTTTAAGAACACTCGACTTACAGACGACCCCAAGTTACAAACAAATCTCTGGATATTGTTAAATTACTGTACATTATTCTTAGGCTACAATAATCAGCTATAACAGTTATCACAGGCGTCTGTAATGTAGTTGTATTGGTTCTTATGACAATCCAGCATTTTTAATATCCATTCGTCACAGAGACCACAAAAATTCTGGCTGGGGCAATGATAAAATATACAGTTCCGACTTGCATACAAATTCAACTTAAGAACAAACCTACAGAACCGATCTTGTACGTAACCCGGGGACTGCCTGTATTTCAATTTGAGTACAAGCCTCCCACATCCCAGACTTCCATGGTCTCTTATTTGTTACAAACAATTATCCGGTGCCTCCGGAATGTCTCCGTGTAGAATCTCTCCCACATCTTGCGCAAATCCTGTGACTTGGCAGAGAAGATGATAAGTTCAGCGCAGTATAATTAATGTGAAACACATTTCAATGTTCTATTTCTTACGATTTTGCCCATTTTTGTATATCATCAATCATATTGTCTTGAGTTACTTACGTAAATTGATAAGCCCTCCTACAGTAACCCCTTAATGACGCAGCCTGTACGTTACGGCTCAAAAATTTGACCAGTGTCTCTTCCCTTAGTAATAACTTTTCAACACTTTAAGATATCCCTGTGATTTTGAGATTGTTCTCTCGTGAGACATTGTGGTCTATGTTAGTAGTGTCATTTTGATGATCAGTTTCTTTTTTGGGGGGTAAAAATTCCATAATTTAGGAAAAACTTTTTAAAAAATGACAATTTTCAAAGTTTCAAATGTTCTACTTTTTAGACAAAAAGTCATACCACAATATTTTTTTTGTAGAAACCTTCTGCCATTGGTCTTCTTTTTATTTCAATCATTTGTTTTTCATTTTAATTTTTTTTTTTACGCGTCTGAGAAGGTTTCAAGTTTTAGTAGCAACTTCTCAGATTTTCAAGAGATTTGAAAAATGCTAAATTTTTGGTGAACCATTCAGTTTGGAAGTGCCCTATAAAGGCTTCTGTACTATATACCCCCACAAGTGACAACATTTTATGAACCTAACATCTCAAACTATTCAAATCAGCATTTAGGAAGTCTGTTAACCCTTTAATTATTTCTCTGGAAGCATACAAAGATGGATGGGAAATTTTAAAAATTTCAATTGTTGAATAAGATTATTCTCATTTAGCCCTAAAATGGATACATTCAGAAGGAATTTGAGGTAAATATAAATCCCAAAATTTTTGCCCTGCTTCTTCCGAGTACGGCAATACCAGACATGTGGTTGTCAGCTGCTGTTTCGTTGCACAGCGATGTCCAGAACAGATTTTGTACCATTGGGTTTTTAGGCCAATTTGGCTACAAATGTTTTGTGGTGTCACAGTGTAATTGAAGACCCCCTGAAGTAACAGTACAATAGAAAAACCCCAAAGATGTCACCATTTTGGAAACTATACCCCTCAAAGAATTTATCTGGGGGTGTGGTGAACATTTTAACCCCCAACATGCTGGTCAAAATCTTATGCAAAGTAAATAGTGCAGATCAAAAATTTTGTTTTTGTCATTTCAGTGCCTAATATATTGTGCCTAACCCATGCCACTTTAGACAAACACCCCAAAAATCATTCTGCGGGTTGTCCCGAGTACAGCAATACCACACATGTGCCAAAAATTGACAGGCTGGACACACAGCAGGGCTGAGAAGGGAAGGAGTGAAATTTTGCCTTTGGAGCTCCGTTTTCACATGTTTGGATTCGGAGTTCCATGTCATGTTTGCAGGACCTGTGAGGTACCAGTGCAATAGAAAGCCCCAAGAAATTATACCATTTTAAAAACTGCACCCCTCAAAAAATTTATCTGGGGTTGTTGTGAGCATTTTAACTCCCAACACGCTGGCCAAAATCTTATGCAAAGTAAATGGTGCAGAGTAAAAATTGCGGTTTTATCTCAAAAATGTCATTTTAGCGCCTAATATATTACGCCCAGGTCATGCCACTTTAGACAAACACCCCAAAAATCATTGTGTGGGTCGTCCTGAGTACGGCAATACCACACATGTGCCAAAAATTGAAAGGCTGGGCACACAGCAGGGCTGAGAAGGGATGGAGTAAGATTTTGCTTTTGGAGCACCCTTTTCACTAGAATGTTATTGGAATGCCCCTGAGGTAATAGTACAATAGGAACCTCTGGGTTGTGACCCCGTTTTTGGAAAGGGCACCCCTCAAAGAATTGATCTAGGGTTGTATGAGTATTTTAACCCCTGAGATGCTGGCCCAAATGTAATACAAAGTGAATGGGTCAGTGTAGAAATTGCATTGTTTTCTCAAATGTGTAATAGTAGGAAGAAATGTATTCAGCCCAACTCATCCCACTGTGGAAAAACACCCCAAAAATCATTCTGTGGGTTACTATGGGTATGGCAATACCCCATGTGTGGCAATAGTCTACAGGCTGGGGACACGGCAAGGCTGAGAAGGGACAAGCAAAATCTAGCTTTGGGAGCACCCTTTTCACTAGACTGGTGTTGGGGTGCCCCTGAGGTACCAGTATAATAGAAACCCCCGAGTAGTGACCCCATTTTAGCAAAGGGCAACCCCAGTACATGGTATGGAATATTAAATACTGTCACTATGAAGTGCAATTTGTTACGCAGAAAACAAGCCGTCACACAGCTCTCTACATGGAAAAATAAAAAGTTAGAGATTTTTGAAGGTGGGGAGTGAAAAATGGAAATTAATGGGATGGGAGGGAACTCCTGAACATAATGGGGGGCATTTATCAATTTGGGTGCAGGGTGGCGGTGGCAGGGCCGGGACAAGGTGTAGGCGATTGTCTAGGGGCGCTGTCCTGGCCTTCAATAGAGAAGAGCAATATGTGCATCTTTAATTTACACATATTGCTGGTTACTGGACGCAGACAGCGCCCCCTCTGTGACCCAGGCGCGGTGCCGCTGACGTCATTGCTTATGCGACAGAGTGAAAGGACGCCGGAGAGAGAGAAGGCGGTTGCAGGGAGCAAAGGTAGTTAAGTATTATTTTTATTTGCTATATACTGGGGGCTGGCTGTCTATGTACTGGAGGCAGGGGTCTGACAGACTATATACTAGGAGACTAACTGGCTATATACCATGGGGGCTGTATACTGGGGGCAGGGGACTGGCTGGCAATGTACTGGGAACAGGGGCTGGCAGGCTATATACTAGGAGGCTAACTGGCTATATACTGGGGTGGGCTGGCTGGCTATATACTAGGGAGATGGCTATATACTATGGGACTGACTGGCTAAATACTAGGGGAGGTGGATGGCTATATACAGGGGATGGCTATATACTGGGGGCAGGGAGCTGGCAGGCTATATACTAGGGGGCTGGCTGGCTATATACTGGGGAAAGGGGGATGGCTGGCTATATACAGGGTGCTGGGTATATACTGGGAGCATGGGGCTGGTAGGCTATATACTAGAAGGTTGTCTGGCCATATACTATGGGCATGGCTGGCTATATACTGGGGGCAGGCAGGATATATACTAGGGGGCTGGCTATATACTAGGGGGATGGCTGACTATATACAGGGGGCTGGCTGTATACTGGAGGCAGGGGGCTGGCTATATACTATGGGGATGGCTGGCTATATACAGGGTGCTGGCTATATACTGGGGGCAGAGGGCTGGAGGGGTATATACCAAGGGGCTGGCTGGCTATATACTGGGGGCAGGAGGCTAGTAGGCTATATACTAGGAGGCTGGCTATATACTATGGGGATGGCTGGCTATATACAGGGGTCTGGCAGGCTATACACAGAACATCCGATGCTCTGTAGGTAAATTTGTTCACCGAAGGAGATATAATTGTGTGTGAGATTGAACTATGTGAACTATCCTGAGATAGTGGGGTTATCAAAGACGCTATGGTCATTAACTTACAGGAAAAAAAACTAATCGAGGTCCCGTTTTCTTAGCTGTATCATTTTTGTCATTTGGGGCGACGTGTGTTTAGGATTGCGCACTAAAACCTGTGCGCCACTCGATGTACTGATCTCTGCTACAGCTCTGCATGAGGTCCACACACTAACACCATCTCTGGATGAAGAATTCTCTGGTTTATTGTTCATCTACAATGGATTTTATGACTCGTAGATCAGAATGTCCCTAGAACTGATGCATGGATGGTGCCTGAGGAAAACCCCAGCAGTTTATAGGGTTAACAGACAGCTCGCGGCAGTGGGTTGTGCATGAACCTACTAGCTGGACCTCCCCCCCTACAACATACAACTTCAGCTTAGTTTACTCTGAATCTGCAAGCCATGGCGTCTGCTGATCTAAGAAGGGAGCTCCTCTGCTCCATCTGTCTGACCATTTATACAGATCCTGTAAACCTGAGATGTGGACACAACTTCTGCCAGGTCTGTATCAGTCAGAACCTCAATACACAGAACAGGGCTACAGGTTATTCCTGTCCGGAATGTAGAACAGTATATCGAAGGCGTCCAGCGCTGATGAGGAACATAACTCTACGTAATGTAGTAGAGCATGTCCGCTCTACTCGACCACCTCAGGAGGAGGTCACCGGGATCTGCTGCACTTACTGCATTCACTCTCCTGTACCTGCGGTGAGGTCCTGTCTACACTGTGAGGCTTCTCTGTGTGATGATCATCTGAACGTTCACAGTAAGGAACCAGAACACGTCCTGACTGATCCCAGCACTTCCCTGGAGAACCGGAAATGTCCTGTCCATAAGAAGATCCTGGAATATTACTGCACGGAGGACAAGACTTGTATCTGTGTGTCCTGTCGTTTAGCTGAAGAACATCAGGGACACCAGGTGGAGACGCTGGAGGAGGCTTCTGAAAAGAAGAAGGAGAAACTGAGAGATGTTCTCCAAAACCTGACCACAAAGAGAGAGGAGACTGAGGAAGGAATCCAGAGTCTCGAGGAACGCAGTAGGAAAGTTCTAGAAAAAGCATCTGGAGATGCAAGGAGAGTCACCGCCCTGTTTAAAGACATCAACGTATGGAAGAATGACCTAAAAAAGAGGATCCTGAGTGAGATCTCCAAGCGGGAAAGACAGGAATCGCTATCATTGTCTTATGCCATGCAGAAGCTGGGGATTAAGGAGATCAAGTTGTCCAGGAAGATGAAGAACATTGAGGAGCTGTGTAACATGACTGATCCACTGACTGTGTTACAGGAACCAGACACAGGTGACTTGTGTGATCCTGAGGAGGGGGGAGGTGATGGGGACACAGGAGGACATGATACAACATATGATGTGGATTTTGATGTAATTTCATTTATGTTACATGAGGGTTTCTCTGATATAATGAGAAATCTGGAGACCATCGTACCCCCACAACAGGAGGAAATATTGTCACAACCCCCAAACGTCCAATCTCGGGGAGAAACAGGTGAGAAACAAGATGAACCTGAAAGGGCTGAAGTCATGGCCGAGGGTGTAGGAGATATAGTTATAGATGCAAGAGATGGAGGTATCTATGGGGAAGGTCCTGTAGATATATTACTGGATATAAACACGGCCTGTAATAATCTTCTTATATCAAATGACCTGAAAACAGCAAACTGGACAGATATAAACCAGAACCGTCCAGAAACCGCAGAGAGATTCCAGGATTATCCTCAGGTGATGAGCAGCCGAGGATTTACCTCAGGACAACATTACTGGGATGTGGAGATCAGGAGATCGGCCATTTGGATGGTGGGGATGTGTTACCCCAGTATAGACAGGAGGGGAGATCAGTCACACATTGGGGATAATAACAAGTCCTGGGGTTTATGTGCAGGGTTTAAGAATAGAACTAATTATTCAGTGGTACATGATGAGGACATGATCTCGTTACACACCCAATGCTGCGGAGATAGAATCCGGATCAGTCTGGATTACGAGGCGGGAAAATTGTCCTTCTATGAGCTGTGTGACCCCATCAGACACTTACACACCTTCACCACCACCTTCACCGAGCCCCTACATGCTGTGTGGAATATCGGTGGAGGTTATATCCAGATATTGGGGGAGGGGGTCAGCGGATCCGAGGATCCATCATAACCACGGGGTTTAATCCACTTTTTAATACGTAGAGATCCGATCATACTCGCCCTACGCAAATCCATGGAATGATAAAGATATTCATGAAAATGTTGGTGTGTGACTGACAAATCTTAACTTCTGTGACTTTTACTGAAGTAATTTCCTCTGTTTTTTGATCAATTTTAATGACTAAATTACTAAAAGATATCTAGTTTATCGTTCACTCTACTAAGGTGCCACGTACTCCATAAAACATGGCCACCATGTGATGGATTTCGAAGGAAGTCCTTGTATTATTGTGCAATGCTGCCGCTACGTGGAGACAAAGCATCCGTCACCCTCTTCCAGAAACAAAGCTGAGAAAGGAAAATAGTAAAACATACCGGGAGAGATTTATCATAAGCCTCCTAGAGCAGAACTGTGGCAACCAATCAGAGCTCAGCTTTCATTTCCCCACAGCTGTTTAAAATTAAAGCTGAACTCTGATTGGTTTCCATGGGGAACTAGACCGGTTTTACCTCAGAAACTTGATGATAAATCTCCCCCGCTGAATTAGTTGTGGGTAAACCTCTCTAAGGGGTGACTGTGTCCCACGAATCTTGTTGCGGCCCTGTAATCAGAATATAAATCTGTTATAATACTCCAGATAATGGCATGGCTGCTCCTAAGCCCATTAGGTATTGTGAGGGTAATGGGTTAGGGGCAAATTAGCATCTGCTCACTGGTGGGGGCCTGGGGCTCGCACCCCTGGTCCCCTACCTATAATCTCTGCATACCACATATATCTATCTTACCGATGTATTAGGATACCTACACATGATTGTAATTTTCCACAGGTTGTTGCCGACATTCCATGGTTTTGGACAATGTCCTTGGACTCGTAGTGAAAATAACACGATTTCCTATAGAATTGCACAAATTTGGGGCCCAGTTGCCTTTTACTTTTCCCGAAGTGACCTACCACCCCCTATAATTTGAGAATTTGAAACTTGAGAATATCCAAACTTCGTCAAGTTGCCAATCTTTCAAAGATATTGCCAATAAAAATTTTACATCTGTTACACCGATTTGAAACTTCTATAAAAATCAAGACCAGATCCTCCTTAGACCAGAACAATGAATTGATATTTATCTTTGTTATTGGCCTTTATGTAATGTAATCCACCTGGGTCAAGTAATTAGAACAGTATTGTCCCTGGAGAGATGTGTAACCACACCTTAGTGGTTATTGTTAGTAGCAGCAGGACTGTGATATTTAAACTCCTGGGGGTGTGTCCTCACACTGCTGTGCTCTGTGCTCTCTGCAGCCAGTGTTGTCTCTGGAGAGAACGAGACTTTTGTTCTATGTCATTAGCAGCAGCAGGACTGTGAAATATGGATTTATACTCCAGGATTTGAGCCATGTCTTAAGACTGCTGTGTTGTTCCACACTTCCTTTCAATGACTGATCACTGTACAATTCAACCAACAGCCTGTTATGGCTTCTACTACTCACTGAGCATGCAGAGCACAGCAGTGTGAGGACATGCCCCTTCAGTACAATCCTGGAATATAAATCATATGCCAATCATATTTCACAGTCCTGCTGCTACTAACAACATACACAAATGTTTGATTATGCATCTAACCAGGGACAATACCTAACACTGGCTGCAGAGAGCACAGAGCACAACAGTGTGAGAACAAACCCCCAGTATAATTCTGGGGGGTGGGGAATCATATTTCACAGTCCTGCTGCAAGGTCTGATTACGCTCTCCAGGGACAATACTGAACCCTGGCAGCAGTCTATATGGGCACACCTGCTGACAGGTTCCCTTTAAAATATTACTATATTACGTCTGTTACCAAAAAAAAATTAACAATATTTTTAAAATTTTTGTTTCTTATTAACTTTTGCTTATTGTAGTACATTTATATAAGTTGGACTTTTATCACATGCTTTATCCAGACTTCTTTGTTATGTAATCTGCTTCACCTAACAGACCATTATCTGTAGTGTATATGTATATGCTGTTTCTGATAATAAAGCCATTCATATTCAGTTTCTTTTCTGGTTCTTTCTTGTAACGTGACGTGCGCCTCCTGAGGACTGGAGGGGTATTACGCCTCAATATACAACCACATCAAAATCAGACGTGGCTTCAAGATCCGAAACCTACTATTCGATTTCATGCATTATGAAGCAAACATGCTTTGAGAATGCTGTAGCGACACTTATGCAGAAACATATCTTGTTTAATCCCTGTGTTGAGTGGTTTTTCTGAAAAAAACAACTATAAAACTATGATAATGAAGCTCCGGCACTTCTCCTCTCACATTAAGTATGCACTGTACCAGAGAATGATGTCACCACTGTGTTGTGCCTGACAGGCAGAAATAATCAATCACTACACCATCCCCCAGCTGCTGTGTATGAGTCATCCAGCTCAGGTTGATTAATCCTGTCTGGACAGTTCAGGAAGCTCCGTGTAATGTGTTTATGAACTGCTGGCTGTATACAACCCAGCTTTCCCAAGGTCCTGAATGTTATAATTGTTTTTTTTTTTCAGCAAACCCACTCATCTCAGGGATTAAACAAGATATGTTTCTGCATCAGTGGTATGTATGGTTCATAATGCATGAAATCATATGGTGGATTTCCTTTAATAAGTCAGTGTACAGTGATATGTGCAAAGAGGGAGGTGTCACACACAGAAAAAAAAAAAATTAGCACCATAAAACTAACACAACCGTAACAATACATGGCATCAACCCCCACACCAATGTGTATGAAGAACATAGAAGGCTGGGGGTAGCTTTCTCTTACTTGTCCTTCTATAGAGACAAGCTTAGGCTGCCCCAAGTGGCTGAACAGGAATGTCAGCAGACAAAGGTGTACCTACCGGCAAACACACCCTGCCCCTAATGACTATGACCCCCATAAGTCCTCATATATGGAAATCCACTACACATTTGATTTCTATATGGCACCTAATGAAATGTATCAGGATAACGAGGACTCAGAGAATCAAAGAATGACTCCAATTTATTTCAAAACAAAATGGCCACTCATAACAAGAGGTTACTCATGGCTCGTAGGTCACGGTCTCAATTTCTTGGGAAAACTCCACCTGTTCTATTCTATTGGATCAAAGGATCAAAACATTAAAGGGGTTGGCCACTTTTTGATGAACCTCTTCCATTAGACATGTCTCTGCATGTACATGTACTTTCCCTCTTCTTCCCATGCTGCCCCTTGCATATATACAGCTTCCTCTGTCTCACTGCTCCAGCCGATCCCCATGGCTTCTCCCACTGTATCTTTCTTCTCACAGTCTGTCCTCACTGACAAAGAAAAGAGGAGGGGAGGGAGCAGGATGAGTAATGACTCTCCTGCTACAACTCCTCCTATTCAGCAGAGCTCAGACATTTAAACAAAGAAGCATGGGGAGTCTGCAGACAGCACAAAAGTAAGTAGTAGGACTGCTGAATCACCTGATGAACATTGAGGGATTATTATTTAAGCAGTAAAGGCACATAGAAAACTTATGTAAAGGAATGGCCAACCCCTTTAAGCATCAGAACTTGATAGCTTTGTATTCTTCTCTATAGTTAAGGTACTTCATTCTGTAGTGAAGATAGTTTATACTTCACTGAAAACGCTTAACAGCCTCTGACCTTCACACTAATACTTGGATTTTACAGCTTTCATTGTATGCCCCAAATGACATGTCTACTTTATTCTTCGGGTCGGTACGGTAGGTTTTATAATGTTTTCATACATTTACAAAAATGAAAACCTCCTGTACAAAAATGTTTTAGTTTGCCATCTTCTGGTGCTAATAACTTTTTCATACTTCGGTGCACGGAGCTGTGGGTGGATTGAAAGAAAAAAGAGAACGATTCCTTCATTATACCTGAGGAAGAGTGAGGGAGAGACGCCACCATTTTGTGTGAGGTAAAAAACCTCCATTTTATGTAGGGTAACCTGAGAGAGATAGAATCTCCTCCATATTTATCTGAGGTAAACTGAGATATAGACTATATTCTCCATTTATCTTGAGGTAAAATGATAGAGAAAACGAGAGAATTCCTACATTTTACCCTTGAGATAGGATTGAGATTACCCAAGAAAGTCTGAGGGTTTCAGTATTTTAGATTTTACCTCAGGTAGTGAGAGAGATAGAGCCTCCTCCATTTTATTTCTGACACACTGGCCATTCATCATTATGTGGGGCTCCCTGACTCCCCTTCAATAGCAGATATTGGGGAGATACTGATTGGGCATGTTGTCATTTATCTCATTAAGGGACATTCATCAGAGCTTCTATGACAATAAGTCCCTGAAATAAACGCCATTGATAGCAAACCGCCAGCAATTGCGATTATTTCCCCCTTAACACCGTCTCCATGCCATCTCTGTCTCAAAAAAAAAATAAAAAAAGTGTTTGCAGCTCTGCTATCCCATAGTAAATCTATTTACTAAGGCTGCGGTCACACATGGCGTTTTGAACCCATTTTTGGCCTGTTTTTAAGCAGTCCATCAAAAAACACATGCGTTTTTGACCAGTTTTAATTAAGATAACCGGTAATACCTGTCAAAAATGGATGCATTTTAGAAAACACGTGCATTTTTCGAAGTGTTTTTTAATGGACTGCTAAAAAACGGGCCAAAAATGGGTTCAAAACGCCACGTGTGACCCCAGCCTCAAGGTCCGCGGCCGCACTTTAGCCAGATTTTCAGGGATTGCACGGCTGTGAAATGTATTAAGCAGGGGATTGTGTCGCATGCAATCAAATTTTGGCCTGAGAGTACAGCCATGTACCTCAACACCCCAGATGTCAAAACCACCTGCCCCAATCACCTGCAGAACTCCCAGCCGGTGCTGCCATCCAACCACCAGGCCTGCAGACACAGCCACCAGGCCGCCGGCAGACACTAGAAGACCAGACAATACCACCGCCGGAACACCAGTTTAAAAACGGTCCAAGAGTGGGATTCAGGTTGTAATAGGGAGGGCGGACACCGTTGGAGAAACACACACACCTTGGATATCTCTCAAAAGTCTTCTTAAAGGGGTATTCTCATCTGGGCATTCACATTCAGTTTCATTTATCTGCCATGCACAAACATTTCTTCAATTAGATGTTATTTAAAAAAATGTTCCTGTGTGAAGATAATTACTCATAAATGTAGTCATACGGTCCCTTAGAAATGAGATGGCTTCCTTGGATACGGCCACCTCTGCTGGATGGATTGCACAAATAATCAAAAATGTTTTGTATATAAAATGTCTGGGAGTTACTACATGTTGCACAGCCACCCTGTGGTAATGATTGCTGAATCCAGGAGGTCAGGCAGGACTCTATATCCCAAGTCTGGCCACCACTGCCAGAGTGTGACGTGGTCGTATCCGAGGAAGCTATCTGGTTTCTAAGGGACCGTATGACTACATTTATGAGAAATTATCTCCACACAGGAACATTTTTTTAAATAACATCCCATTGAAGAAATGTTTATATATGAAAGATTAGTGAAACTGAATGCGAGTGCCCAGACGAGAATACCCCTTTAAGTTTATTTCCCAGGACCTGATATATACACAAAGTACCAAGTCACATGGTTATACAGGCAGGACCTAACAGGGAGGGAAAGGGGTGAGGGGGAGGTGAACTGCTAAGAGAATTTGGTTGCATACCTGACCCTGAGCTCTCCAACCCCCACACACACATACACTTTTATAGAGACGGGATTATGTATCATCGGTTTTCAGAGATTTTTGGCATATAAAAGTCTAAAAAAAAGGCACAATGAAGGTTTTTGTGACTTTTCACTACTACTAAGTTGCACAGTACTATTTCCTCCACTTCGTGACCTCTGAATTTTTTTTTTAAAGTCATATAAAAAGTTGCACAGTTACTCCAGTCCCCTGCAGGCGTATGTGCGGAGACATTATAAGCACTTTGCAATTTTTTTTAACTCTTTATCAACCCTAGTTGTCTGCAAAAGGGATTCTCTACTACTGGATAAATTGGAAACTTCACCGAGGAGGATCCTCTGTATCTTTGTTGGGCCAGGTCCAAGCCATCATCTTTGATGATGGTCCCTCAGAGCTGGAGCAATATTCTATAAGTGACAGTATACCATTATGAGCAGAATAGGCAATTTTACAACGTGTGACAGCTAGTTGCCGTCTAGAGACATATGACCATGGTTGGTCTGTAAATCGTGGTCACAAGATGATTCCTGACTATGATTCCTGTTCTCTCCACTGCAGCACGTGGCAGCACGTGGTCTGTGCCAGACAGTTTTGTGCTACTAGCCTTATAAGAACAGAGTATAAACTTCCATTCCGTAAATGTAGACCGATAACAAGACATCAAGATTTCTTCACAACTTGCTATCACGTGGTTAATACACAGCTTTCTGGAGTAGATTATGCAACATCCTATGTGCCGAAACACGCCCTATAACATACACTTTCAGTTTCTATTCTTGTCATTCTGGAAGCCATGGCGTCTGCTGATCTGAGGGAGGAGCTGCTCTGCTCCATCTGTCTGAGCATTTATACAGATCCTGTAACCCTGAGATGTGGACACAACTTCTGCCGGGTCTGTATTGAGCAGGTCCTGAATACACAGGACGAGTCTGGAGTTTATTCCTGTCCTGAATGTAGAGCAGTGTTTCAGGAGCGTCCAGGACTGCAGAGGAACATAACTCTACGAAATATAGCAGAACGTTTCCTGTTTACTGAGCCGAATCAGGAGGAGGTCACCGGGATCTGCTGCACTTACTGCATTCACTCTCCTGTACCTGCGGTGAAGTCCTGTCTACACTGTGAGGCTTCTCTGTGTGATGATCATCTGAGAGTCCACAGCAAGGGACCAGAACACGTCCTGACTGATCCCAGCGCTTCCCTGGAGAACCGGAAATGTTCTGTCCATAAGAAGATCCTGGATTATTACTGCTCGGATGATACGGCTTGTATCTGTGTGTCCTGCAGACTGGATGGAGAACATCGGGGACACAAAGTAGAGACGCTGGATGAGGCCTCTGAGAAGAAGAAGAAAAACAAAATGAGAAATTTTCTACAGAAACTGACCACAAAGAGAGAGGAGACTGAGGAAAGAGTCCAAAGTCTGGAGGAACGATGGAGAAACGCTCTAGAGAAAGCATCTGGAGAAGCGGAGAGAGTCACTGCCCTGTTTATAGACCTCAAGAAAGGGTTAGATGACACAAAGAAGAGGAGACAATTGGAAGACCTAGAGAAGAAAGTTCTGTCTGAGATCTCTAGACAGGAAGAACAGGTGTCATTATCAATGTCTGCTCTGATCCAGAAGCTGGAGATGAAGAGGGAGGAGCTGTCCAGGAAGATGAAGGACATTGAGGAGCTGTGTAACATGACTGATCCACTGACTGTGTTACAGGAACCAGACACGGGTGACTTGTGTGATCCTGAGGAGGGGGGAGGTGATGGGGACACAGGAGGACATGGTGGAGGTGATGAGGACACAGGAGGACATGATGGAGGTGATGAGGACACAGGAGGACATGATAACCAGCGCCATGATGTAGATGTGGATGTAATTACAGGGCTGTTACATGACGGTTTGTCTGATATAATGACTTATCTGCAGACCATCTCACCTGCAACACCCGGGGACATAAGGCCACAACTGCCCAGCCCCAGATTCAGAAATAAATATGTTGGGGGGAAGGTAATATCTTCAGGAGATGGAGGGATCTATGGGGAGGGTCCTGCAGACATATTACTGGATGTAAACACGGCTTATAATAATATCTTTATATCAGACGACCTGAAAACTGCAACCTGGACAACAATAACCCAGAACCGTCCAGAAACAGCAGTGAGGTTCAGGAATTATCAGGTGATGGGCAGCCGAGGATTTACCTCAGGACGACATTACTGGGATGTGGAGACCAGTGGATCAGTATTGTGGAGAGTTGGGATGTGTTACCCCAGTATAGACAGGAGGGGGCGTCAGTCACTCATTGGAGATAATAACAAGTCCTGGGGTTTGTGTAGACGGCTGTGGTTTAATAATCAATATTTGGTGAGAAATGATAGTGAAGAAATCCAATTACCTCACCAGATCTCCAGTGATAGAGTCCGGATCAGTCTGGATTATGAGGCGGGAAAATTGTCCTTCTATGAGCTGTGTGACCCCATCAGACACTTACACACCTTCACCACCACCTTCACCGAGCCCCTTCATGCCGTGTTATGTGTAGGGAAAGGTTCCTTGACAATTTCTGTGGAAGCTCCAGCTCTGAGGGACCATCATCAAAGGTAGGCCTGGGCTGGCCCATCAACAAGACAGAAAACCCTCCAATTGTTCAAGGCTCTTACAAAATAAATGCCCAAGAGGTTCAGTAGCAGAGAACCCCTTTTTACAGACAACTAGGGTTGATGTCCAAGCGGTTGATTAAGGTTGGGTTCGAAAGTCCCCAGTCTGATTGCCCAGGAACAGGTAACATAAGGGGAAAGAATTTGGCACTGTAGTCTGGTAACTTAGGATTCGGGACTAGAATGGTTTATGTCCACCATATCTGTTGCCGCTCATCTACTTTGAATTATATGATGTTTATGTATTAGAACCTGATCCTCCTCCTACGTTTACTCCATTTCTGGTTTGGCCAGGAACGTGTGGTCGCACCCTTAGGCTGGCGGCACACGTGGCGTTTTGAACCCGCATGCGTTTTTTTATGGACTACTTAAAAACGGCCCAAAAACGGGTTCAAACCGCCACGTGTGCTACCGGCCTCAGGCTACCCCATTTTTAGCAGTGATAAACTGCTAGCTTTATTGGAACCCTCTGATAATGCTGACAGACACTGCAGCGTCGTACCTTCAGAACGCCGGACCGAGCTCACAGCGATCGGGTGTATGCATGAGGGGCGGGGCTAGGGGCGATGACTGCCCTATGAAGCCTGGCAATCACCACCGGCCTATGGAGTGGGAGGGACGCTCTGGGGAAGAAGCAGCTCCTCGGACCGCCCCCTCATGAATACGCCGGACCGCTGTAAGCTCAGCCCAGCGTTCCTAATGTACTATGTGGCTGTGCCTGTTAGCGCCATCGGAGGGTTCCGATAAATCTAGCAGTTTATCACTGCTAAAAATGGGCTAGCTCTAAAGTAAGCAGCTCCTAGTGCGTTTTTTTATGGGTAAAAGGTCCTCTTTAATAGGGGTTTACCGAAATTCCTGTGAGAATGTGCAAGTTGTGTGACGTCATAATAAAATATGAAGACGTTTTAAAAATGATAAAAACTTAAAACAAACATATGGGAAATGTTAGTAATTAATTTGGGAGGTTAAACTAACTAATCTGAAAAAGAGATCATTTAGAATTTTTAAAAATTTCCAACAAATTGTATTTTTTTTAAAAAAATAAATAAATGCACAACAAATCAACCAAAACTTATGACTAACATGAAATATTATATGTATAAAGTTATAACAAAATAAAGTGAGGTAAGCCAAATGGGGCTGAGCCTTCAGGTACGAACTGGCTGCGTCTTGAAGGGGTAAAGGGGGTTGGCCACTCTTTTAAATGAGTTGCCCATGTGCCTTTATTGCCTTATTGCCTTGAACAAAATCCCTGATGTGTGCAGACTCTCCATGCTTCTTTATTTACATCCCTGAGCTCCGCTGAATTGGAGGAGCTGCTCCAGGAGAGTTATGAAGTGGCTGGCTTCCAATGGCAAGACACGTGATGAGAGCTTAACAGAGAACCTGTAATCACTTCATATGAAATAAGGACATGTGCAGGGTCGCATCCTAAATGGGGAAGGTTGAGCTACTCACCTCAGATGGCATCGGCAATGCACACAATGGCGGGCTCTGAAAATAATTATATATGTGTCTTAAATTCTCATAAACACATAAACCACACAGTCATCCTAGCTACATGTACTGACTGACGAGGGAAGGGTTTGTGAAGACAATGCTGAAAGAAAATAGAGATGACATAAAGTGACCCCTAAACTTATTTCTCCTCCTCATTGGGGTCACTTATTCCCTCCCCTACAGTTTACTCTAAAATTTAAAAAAAAAATGTAAATACACCCAACCTACAAAACTAACCTCTCGTGATGTCTGTGCTGCAGTTTTGCGAGTGGCTCTGAAGCCGGCAGGTATGATGATGTCATCACATGGTGCCTGCCAGCCTCAGAGCCTCCCTCAGCCATGTTCAAGGCAGAATGGTGCAGCAGGGAGCAAGCAGCTCCTTTCTTCACTATTAAATTCAACTTCTCAGAACCCAAATCGAGGTAGTGTGGGCCGTTCCTCCCGCTACCCGGGATAGGCTGCAAGCTGTGAGATGGGGAGGGAGAGACAAATGTAAACCATCGACACTGCAGGGTAGGCCCAGAGGTGCGAGCATTCCTACATGAACAGTTCCCTAGAATGTGGATTAGTCCTCGTGGGCCAGTTTAATGGCCACCAAGGTCTCCTGATCTGACCCCATTATGCTTTTATCTCTGGGGTCATCTGAAGGCAATGGTCTATGCTGTGAAGATACGAGATGTGCAACAACAGATACCGGAAGCCCGTGCCAGCATTTCTTCTGTGGTGCCGCTATCAGAGTGTCAAGAGTGGGAGAAGAGGGTAGCATTGACAACCCAACACAATGGACAGCACGTTGAACACATTTTATAAGTGATCATAAACTTGTAAATAACTTCTGAAAGAATAAAGTTAAGCAACCATTGTTTTTCTTGTGAAATTCTCAATAAGTTGGATGTGTTACATGACCTCTTCCCATTGAGTTCAAAATGGCCGCCATGTTCAACGCTGGCCACGCCCACCCGTCCTTATTCACAGTACTGTGTATGCGGACCGGATGGTGGTCAGGTCTGGCCGGAAGCTGAATCCAGCACTGCTCCGGCGGCCATGTTTGTTTACATGGCACGCAGACCTGAGCGACAGCAGAACAGGACACAAGGAGGGCATGAGGTAAGTACATCTTTATTTTTTTAAGCAGCCCCCTCCCGGCCACCTTTTGTTTTTTTTAATAACTCTCGGACAACAGGAAGTTGATATCACACACCATTGCCATTTTATTTAGGTGTATCCATATAAATGTCCCGCCCTGTAGACAGCTTCATCACGCGGCAGATTTTCACACTGGACAGTCGATCTGTCGCGTCAGCAAAGGTTGAATCCCGCACGCAGAATCCACAGACATAAGTGACGTTCTGGAGATTCTAAATCCACAGCAGAAATCAGCATGGAGGAGAAGTCCCATCCACTGCGCTGGTTCTGTAAAGCTTCTGCTATGGCTAATCCCGGGTGAGACCTCAAACCCTCCTGAGATATGACTTGTAGTAACACATCAGGATGTCAATTACTCCTAGTTTTCAGTTTGGAGACTTTCAAATATACATAAATACAAGTTTATTGTGTCTTTTGGACAAGAAGAAAGACGAGAAATTGGGGGCGTGGCCTGACGCGCGATGTGAGCGGTCGCATGTGACAGCGCTCCCGACTCACCATCCTTAATCTATCCTGCTCGGGTGTTCCAGCCCGGTCCCGAGTGTACCGAGACGGAGGCGGCAGGTCACGGGAGCTGTGCGCAGCGGAGTGGAGACATGCCGGGGCGCCAGAAACACAGAGGAGGTGAGGGGAAGGAGAGCATGCCCGCCACGCCGGCCAAACAAGATGGCGCCGCCGCTACGGAACAGCTACAGGCTGTAGCGGCGCGCCTGGAGAAATATGCCCGGACAGTGAAAGGGACACCAGGCATGTCCGGGGCTGCTTCTGAGGAGGCACAGCCGCAAGTGACCACCAGAGCGGCAGGAGTTGGGACATCCTCAGTAGGCAGCAAGGCTGGAGCAGCAGCAAAGGGGAGAGAGGCTGCTGCAGATGACATAACAGAGGGACCCTCTCTACAAGATATATTTGAAGTGGTCACACAAAGTGGGGCTGCTATAAATGCTCTGGGTACCCAAATAGGAGAATTGACAGAAGAAGTGGGCCTTATTAGGCATGATATACGGAAAGTTAATGAAAGAGTGCGTGAGGTGGAAGATCGAGTAGGAGCTTTGGAGGATAAGATACCGCCAATGCATCGTGATATGGGCAGAGTGGTGCACAATATCTCTAACTTACAATCCAAAGCGGACGATTTAGAAAACCGATTAAGGAGAAATAACCTACGCCTGATCGGGGTCCCTGAGAAGGTGGAAGGACAACGACCTGCTGAGTTCTTAGAAGATTGGTTTATAAATCAAATTGGAAAGGATACCCTGACACATCTGTTTGCTATTGAAAGGGCGCACCGAGTCCCCGCTCGCTCACCCCCTGCTGGCGCTCCTCCGCGACCTATTCTTCTTAGATTGCTCCATTATCGTGATAGAGATATTATATTGAGAGCAGCAAGAGACAATCCTGATCTTATGCTTGGTGGACGCCGAGTGTCGATATTTCCAGATTTCTCAGCAGAAGTTCAGAAGAAAAGGGCACAATATTTGGATATTAAAAAGCGGCTGAGAGCCTTACAGTTACCATATGCCATGTTATATCCGGCTCGGCTAAGAGTAGTGGCTCTTGGAGAAACACATATATTCCTATCACCAGCAGATGCGCTGAATTGGCTGGATAACAATGAGAACAGGCTGCGACGTCAAGATCCTGAATAAGGACTACACTGCCCTCTAAGGGTCAAAATGAATATTACCGTTGGAACTATGAGAAAGAAAAGTTCTCAACAAGAAGTTCACCAAGAGTTGAAATAAGTTATCTCGTCGGTTTCTGATTGGTTCGGGACTAGCTGGAAGACCTGAGTTTCAAGCACCAACTAGGGAGTAGAAGCTATCTGTGGAAGTGACAACAGATTTCTTCATGATCTTGACTACAGAGATGACTCCCGGCTTCAGGTTTTGGGCACGATTGCTGCCCCTATTCCTCTTAAGAGGGGAAATGTCTACTATGTCTTATATGGTTGTTTGTGTTTATATGTTATGTATCAAAGTTTTAGTTAAGGGGGATTTGTTTAAAGCAGACGGAGGGGCTTCAAGTCCTATTAAGATTGTTATACAAATGGGCCAAATATTCACTGTTACTGGAGAGAGGGAACCTGCTATGACATATTTATACTTGGCAATATGACAAATGTAATTAATGTACTTTTCTGGAATGTGCGGGGATTGGGAGACGCTGCCAAGAGATGTGCTGTCTTCTCTACTCTACAACAATATCAACCAGCAATATGGTGCTTAGCAGAGACACATCTGGTAAAAGATAATTTATCCACTATTCACAGGGCCTGGATGGCTCAGGAATTTCACTCCACATATACTACTCACTCTAGAGGGGTCAGTATATTAATACACAGGTCGATCCCATTTTCATGTATAGAAAAACTAATTGATCCGGAAGGACGATTTGTATGTCTTAAATGCAAGATATATGGAATGGTTTTGTTTCTCTCTGCGGTGTACATTCCACCCCCTTTTTCCAGTAGTGTGTTGAAGAGAGTGCTCAGTTTTATGGCGGCGTCTCCTGATATCCCAGTATTAATGGTGGGAGATTTTAATAATTACCTGGATCCACATTTGGATAAATTTCATACAGGTACAATACCATCGAACACCCCCCATACTGCACTAGCTAGGTTATTACAGGAATGTGGGCTTATTGATATTTGGAGGGCGCGCAACCCATTGACCAAACAATACTCATGTTATTCGAGCTCCTATAGGTCATTATCCAGGATAGACCTTGCTATTGGGTCTGACCGCTTACTAAATTGTTTGGGCTCAGTGGAATATCTCCCAAGAAGTGTTTCTGATCATAGTCCATTAAGAGTGTGTCTAAGGTTAGGAGAAAGAGAGCAGGGCCACAAGTTACTATGGCGACTTCATCCTTTCTGGTTGCAACTTGTGGAGGGAGAAGCGGGAACGGCACAAATTGTAGAGGAATTTCTGCGTTTTAACACGCCTACAGCCTCACAGGCAGCAGTATGGGAGTGTCTAAAAGGAATGCTAAGAGATCATTATTTTTATAAAATATGTGCACACAAGACGGCCAATGCTGCAATGACTAAGTCCTTATCGCAGGCAGTTGCTATAGCAGAAGCATCTTATATAACTTCCTCAACTGATGACAATGAAAAGAGATGGATAGAGGCCCAAGACCATTACACTGAGCATGTACGGATGACTGCTGAGAATAAACGATTTTTCTCTAAGCAAAAGTTTTTTATAGAGGGGGAAAGTGCAGGCCATTTATTGGCAACGATAATACGGTCTCAGCAGGGAATGACGCATATAGTAGGACTGAAGGGTGTAGATGGCTCTATTCTTCATTCGAATAATGAGATATTGCACAGATTTTATGAATATTACAAGGGAATTTATCAGTCTCAGCTAGAGGTGTCAACTACTGAGCTAGATGAGTATATTTCGGATATCCCCCTACCGAGGCTCACCCCGGAGGTTAGCAATCAATTAGAGGGCCAGGTCACTTTAGAAGAATTAGAGGAGGCGTTGGCGGAGTTATCCAATGATAAAGCACCAGGTAGTGACGGATTACCGGTAGAATTATATAAATTGCATAAGGACTTACTATTGCCATCGCTATTACAGGTTCTTCAAGAAGCTTTTGAATCTGGCTGTCTGCCTAGAACGATGAGGGAAGCTGTGATTGTTGTCATAGTAAAGCCAGGAAAAGATAGCATGGAGCCGGAGTCCTACAGGCCTATTTCCTTGTTAACAGTGGACGTCAAATTACTGGCAAAGGTGTTGGCTAGACGTCTGTTGCCAGTGATATCTGCCCTGATCCATGAGGATCAGTCTGGATTTATGCCAAACAGATCTACGGCTGTCAATCTTAGACGTTTATATCTGAATATCCAGAGAGGTGCGACCTGCAGGGGAGTTCCGGCTGTTGTTTCACTCGACGCTGCCAAGGCATTTGACAGCGTCGAGTGGGACTATTTATGGGCAGTGATGCGGAAGATGGGTTTTGGACCGCAATACATGACATGGGTGCGCCTGCTGTATTCACGGCCAACTGCTAGGGTAAGGGCAAATGGTTGTCTATCGGAGGTGTTCGAGCTGGGGAGAGGTACTAGGCAGGGGTGTCCTCTGTCTCCCCTGCTATTCGCGATAGCTATAGAACCTCTGGCCAGTAAGATACGAACTATGCCGGGAATCCAGGGGTTTCCATTAGGTACCAAGGAGGAACGTATTTCATTATATGCGGACGATGCCTTGCTCTATTTGGGTGATGTGAATAGCTCTATAGAACCAGTTATGGAAGTGATTAGGCAGTTTGGTGATAGATCAGGACTCAGAATAAACTGGGACAAATCGTCAATTCTCCCATTGGCCGAATTAGAAATGGAATCCCCGGTACACGCACTACCTTTAAAAATTGTTCAAAAATTTAAATATTTAGGCATAATAGTTTCCCCCGATCCTAGGGACTACATTGAAGATAATTTAACACCTTTGATGAATAGAAGCAGGCATAAGATTAATACATGGTGCAGACTTCCTCTCTCTGTGATAGGCAGAGGAAATTTAATAAAAATGGTACTTATGCCCCAATTGCTCTACATCTTGCATAATACGCCTGTATGGATACCCTTTAGAATATTTTATGGCGTACAAGGTATGTTCCGGGAGCTGCTGTGGAAAAAGGGGCATCCTAGGATTAAATTGGAAACCCTGCAAAGAGCTAAAGATAATGGGGGCCTGGCTATACCTAACCCATGGATTTATTTCTTAGCTGCGCAAGCACAACAACTAAGAGGCTGGGCGCAGGATTTAGATGGAGCTGGACCGAATGGTAGATTAGTATCAATCATGACGGGCATGGTACCACCAATTACAGCAATAGAGATAGGGAAAGTGGGAACAATAAGTGGATTGAGATGTCCGACCTTAGCCCTCATGGCGAAAACTTGGAGCAAGATTAAAAGTATATTGGGGGTCAAGGGGAATAGCGAATATTTTCCTATTTGGCACAACCCAAAACTTCCGGAGATGTTCAGACTTGAAGGGTTCTCTCCATGGGAAGGCAAAGGGATTTGGTTTCTTCATCAATTATTAGAGGGTGAGACCTTTAAATCCTTTGAGCAGCTACAAGAATCCTTTCATCTACCACATACACAATTTTATAAGTTTCTCCAACTGAGACATGCATACGAAAAGACGATCAAAGATGAAAGGATTCAAACCTCAAATCATAGTGTCCTAAAAATAGTAGTAGGAGGGGGCTCGAGTAAGGGAATTATATCCTGTATTTATTCTAGACTATTAGAAGAATATCTAAAAGAACACCCTCTTAATATAAAGGAGAAATGGGAAGCAGATCTGGGGGAAATTTCTGACACTCAATGGGACGTAGTTTTGGAAAGTATACCATCATTGTCTCCGTCGGAGGCCCAAAGATTGTCACAAATTTATATCCTACACAGGGTGTATAAGACGCCAAGCTTGCTCCATAAAATAGGACTTCGGAATGACTCTTGCTGTCCTAGATGCTCGGCTCCAAATGCTAAACTGTTTCATATGATGTGGGAGTGTAAGGAGTTGGAGGAATTCTGGAAGCAAGTTCTCCATTTAATCCGGAAAGTATTATCGGTAGACCTAGAACCGGACCCGAGGGCTTGTTTATTGGGTCTGATAGAAAGTGACACCATGGAAGGGGCTACATTGCTATGTGCACAGAAAATGTTATATTTGGCTCGTAAGGCCATAGCGGCTCGGTGGATTCAAGCTCTGGCACCTACAGCGCAGGAATTTATAAATAAGGTCAATAATATAATCAGACTGGAATGGGGAGTGTATCTAAAAAGGAAATGTCCAAAAAAATTTGACAAGATATGGGGCAGATGGCTGGGTACGGCGGGACTACCAAACAAAGCTCTAATAGATCTGAGAAATAGTACTCGATACCAAATGATGTTACTAGGCACATAAAAATAGATACTTTTCTATCTAGGTCCCTTACACTCTCTAGTGTGAAGTATAAGATCCGGATGAGTGGTCCTTTGGTGCAATCATAGAATCTGGCCTTAAACTGTCTGCTTGGGGTAAAGGGGAGGGGGTGGGGGGAGATGGAATGTTAAGATTTTGTATTATTTTGGTCTGTGTGTCATAGACGTAGTTATAAAAATTGTAAAAAAAAAAAACACAATAAAAAATTTTCTGATCAAAAAACATGTATCCAGAGTTTACCATCAGCGCAGAGCGTGTAGACTGCCAGAATGATCAACTCACCAGAACTGTAGTCGTCAGTCAAGCTTCCCTCAAGGTCTTGAATCTGTCCAGTTGGCTGAGTAACTTGAGGAGTCACCACAAGATGGTCAAGTGGCGATGTCCGCCATCTCAGCCTCACCATCCCCTGCTTTGGCCTGTTGAAAACTCTCTGGTTCACATCATGGATTCGGTGAAGCTTTGCGCTCGTGCACAAGAGACGGGGGGGGAGAAGAGATTCCCTTGTTGAACTTAGTCAAAAGCGCCCTTAGTCTGTTTTCTCACGCATATCGGAGAGGTGGAGGAGGATGAGGAGGAAAGTAACCATGTTGGCGAGACAAAAGAGGGACCATTGTTCAGTCCTTCACTGTTCGCCGTGTTGGGAGAGAAGAGAAGATTGGAGGAGTTCGTAGGGAGGAGGAAAGGGCAGTCGGCCAGTGAGGGGGTACTTCCTTGCGCGTTGGTGGACTCTGGCGCATATGGGCAGATTTCATGCTAGGTGGCCTAATCCCGTAAACCCTCGCATTCAAAGAATTTATCCAGCACCATTACTGGTAATTCACTCTCCTGGACCCACGTACAACGCAACAATCTTTTCCACTCTCATCCCTGGAGAGGAAAGGAGTGTAGAAATGCATTGAATCAACGCAGCACCCTGGTGGCACAAGCTGAAACCTATTTCCTTCTGACAGCGCTGGCGGCAGAGGGCGTACTTTCTGCCGGACAAGTAGCGAGGGAATTAGTCAGCAGGCAGCTTTGTCAGCACCTGGCTGGGTAACGCTTTAACAAAGGCCTTTGCCAGTTTATGTCACCCCAGCAAACATCTTCCCTTTCCCCAGTGCCGGAGGTAGGGCTGATCTTTACGAAAGATGGTGAGGGAGTACGTATGCTGACCATACCACGTCCTAAATGACACACGCTCCCTCTACATACTTGGGTTTCAAAGGCTGGACATGTGGCCACGAACTGGCCGCTGTAACGCCTTGGAGTTCTTGCCTTCCCTGCCGCTGAGCGTGTTGTCCGATCCGTTTTTCAGTGCATCTGGTGTGGCATCATCACCGATAACCGTACATGCCGTGTCGACTGACAGTCGCTGACAGGCCTGGACGCTTATCAAGATGATTAAAGCCTGGATTTTTCCGTATTTTCATACTCCACCACGTAGAAGAGCTCAACCGTTAATAATGTATAGCACTCCTCCTCCTGCAATTGCCTCCTTCTCCTCCTCTTTTTACACTAACAGCATAGGAAACTGGCTATTTTTTTTGCCAGGGCCACTGGCTCTAGCATAGCACCTTTATTTAGCTTTTTCTGGAGGCCACCTACCCGTTCCTCTGTTTTATAAGCATTTTGGGAGTGCCACATTACAGGGCACTCAATCTTTATTTTTCGCTGGAGGACCACCTACCTGCTCCTCTGGTTTGAAAACTTTTTTGGACTGCCACAATACTGCCTATCCACTAATTTTCCATACGTTGTCTCCATAGCAGCCTCTACATGGTCGTCTTTTAGCTGGCTCCACACCGTTGTCTCCATTCTGTGCCTGCACACGTCATCGCCATAAAAGCTGCCCTCCAAAAGTCGGTTCCATATGCTGCTCCATCCATGTCTCCTTTCAACGAACTGTGTATAGTCAAACTTTTGGGTTGTTTTAATGGCTTCCCAATCAAACTGTTAACTTTGTCGCCCCCTGCTGTGTATCCAACATACTACTGCAATCTTTTATCCTTTCCGATATTAATTTCGCAGCGCTTCTTGCGCATCTCTTTCACATTCCCACCTCCCCGCCATAACCCAACTTAAGAAACGCTACTGACCCTTTACTTATACAAATGGTTCTAGATGTGCTATTTGGGGAGTAGCCTAGAACTGGGCTTGGATTTGCAAAGCTCGCCTGGCAGCGAGCGCACTCCATCCCAAGATCCAACTAACTTAGTTTTTATACTGCATCCCTTTAATTCTACTACTAGTTCACTGGCCTCCATACTAGGCCCCCTTATCAAACGAGCCTTGGTCATGAGACAATTTCAGGTGTGTTTACCAGAAACTACGTATGAACTCGCCCCGCTGTCCGCCGCCATGCGGGCGACCACTGAAAGATTTGGCAATCATTTAAGCAGCGGCATATTGTGCTCATACTGTCGCTCTAATCAAATGGACCATTTCCCGAAACAATAAAAATAGTAACCACTAACTATTCCACTTATTCCTAGTGAACCTAATTTCAAACCGACCCCGCCTCTTTGAAAATTATAATTTTTTCAAAGTAACTCTTCTGCCCCCAGGCCCATTTTGGGTGTGGAGTAGCCGAGAGACAGGTGCCTTGGACAGGCGAAGAGCTCGCCGTCAACGGACCTCCACTCCATCCCAGATTATGGCAGCCTCCAATGCATCCATGCATCGCGCTCCTGCTGTTTCCTGTCCAATTTCGTCCTCCACGGACCTCCACAGCATCCACCAATGTCTCCATGTGCAAGCTTTCCAACTGTCTTATACCCCAGACGACGCTGAGCACGAGGATATGCGCACATCATCCCCCTTATCAAACGATCGGTGTCAGGCAGAATTTTCAGGTGTTTCACCAGATACATATGACCACGAACTCGGCACACTTATCTGTCGCCGCCATGTCCTGGAGACCTAAGTTTCATCATAGGCAGAACAATGTACTGCCCCATAGTCAACTCTTAAGTCATGGAGGTCGTCTCCATGGGCTGCCTCCCCATATAGGTCCCTTTATGAAAACAGGCTGTGTCACGGCAATTTTTCCGGGATGTTTTCACCAGATACGTGTATGGAACTTGGTCACTATGTCGCCACCATGCTGTTGTTATCGACTAATATCCTCAACCTTTTGTTCACATAGGAAATCATTCACCTCCTTGGTGCCTGAGTCCATTTTAGGGTATGTCCCGCCATGACACTTTCAGCCTGCCGCTGCTGCCACTGCCTCTGCACTCCGTCCCCTATAGGTCCAGGGTCATTATTGGATGTTTAGATGCTTCCTAGCTTCATTCTGTCACTCTGTCATGGCCGATGCTGTTGCCCATAGTTTTTGCATAATTGGTTGCGATTATGCAGCCTCAGAGGCATCCATGCATGCTGCCCCTGCTGTTTCCTGTCCATTTCCGTGGTGTTTCCATCCTTTTCTGAGGTTTCCAGGTGTTTGGCCAAGCTTCCCTGTGCAGAGCCTTGGTCCCCTTGAAAAATGCTCGAGTCTCCCATTGACTTCAATGGGGTTCGTTATTCGAGACGAGCACTCGAGCATCGGGAAAAGTTCGTCTCGAATAACGAGCACACAAGCATTTTAGTGCTCGCTCATCTCTACTATTAAAGCATCAGCAGCTTTTCAGGAAAATAAAGTATTCATTGATCCCATAGGAAGATATGTCATTCACATATGTACCCTAAATAATGAGACATATACATTGGTGTCGATATATGCTTCAAATAAGCGCCAAATTCATTTTATGCACAAAATAATGAGGTTACTTCAAAAGCATTCTCAGGGGGAAATAATTATGGGAGGGGATTTTAACATAGTTCCAGATCCTGACATGGATTGCTCCTCGAAAGCTACACGTCGATCCCCTGGTATAGCACAAGATGTATGGAAAGCGGATCTATATGACATTTGGAGAGCACAGCATAGCTCAGAAAGAGATTACACGTTTTACTCTGTTGTACATAACTCATACTCCAGAATTGACTTATTTCTAATTAGCAAATCCTTTATAGGGAGAACATCAGAATCCACGATAGGCTGTATAAGCTGGTCAGATCATGCGGCTATTACCTTAGAGATATCTGACACCCAGGATTAATCCCCCATTTATATCTGGAGATGCAATGAGTATATTTTGAAGCAGCCAAAATACAGAGAAATATTCAAAAGAGACCTTGTAGAATATTTTAAATACAATCACCCATCAGTAGAAGATCCCACATTATTATGAAAGTGTATATTAGGGGTACCTTCATTAAATTAGGAATCCAAGACAAAAAACTGAGGAATAGAGAAATAGATGCGGCTATGTCAGAACTAAATAAGCTAGGAGAACTAAACAAACAAAACCCAACTACAACAACCGCAGAAGCAGTGACAAGCACTAGAGAAAAATTGCGACTACTTTTAATACACTCATATGATAAGAGGCTGCAGAAAACTGGAGCCCAATACTACTCTCAGAGAGACAAAGCAGGTAAACTGCTTGCCAATCGCTTCAAGAGCAGACATTTAAAGGCCAATATCCCATACTTATTTACAGCTGATCTCAAAGAAAAGCTTATAACCCCCTCAGATATAGCAAATAGACTGAAAGACTATTACGCTTCCTTATATAATCTTAAAGACGATCCCTTCACCCACCACCCCACTGCACTTGAAATTGAGACTTTTCTAGACAAACTTCATTTAAATTCACTAAAGGAACAACAAAAAGAATCTCTAAATAGGCTAATTACTGAGGAAGAGGTACGAAAGGCCATTAAAGGACTTTCTGCAAATAAAGCTCCGGGATCTGATGGCATAATAAGAGAATATTATAAATTATATGCAGAGCATCTAGACGAACACTTAGCCAACATGTTTAACCAGGCGATGTCAGAAGGTCTTCTCCCAAGAGAGAATCAGGAAGCACTAATAATTACTATCCCCAAGCCAGGAAAAACCCCAGATGTACCCCGAAACTTCAGACCAATATCCCTATTAAACATAGACGCAAAGATATACGCGAAAATAATAGCCTCCCGAGTGATGGAATGTCTGCCCGACCTGATAAGCTCCGACCAAGTCGGATTTATAAAACAAAGACAAGCAGCGGATAACACTAGACGGGTAGTTGATCTGGTCCTTTATATAGAACAGGTAAAGCTCCCGTCAATCCTAATGGCATTGGACGTCGAGAAGGCGTTTGACCGTATTCATTGGTCATACGCCTTCTCGGTCCTAGTGAAAATGGGATTTAGTGACAATATTTTGAGAGCCATTAAAGCTTTATACTCAATACCATCAGCTAGGGCAGTGATGGCGAACCTTTTAGAGACCGAGTGCCCAAACTACAACCAAGACCCACTTATTTATCGCAAAGTGCCAACATAGAAATTTAATTTGTGATTTATATTCCCTGCTCTGTCACAGCTTTCATTGATATCAGTACCCCGAGGACACCAATAAAGCATAAAATAAAGAAATTTGGATGATCATTGTAACTTCCCTCCAGGGTCCCATAAACAGGAAGAATTGTCAGGGCCGGAGCCAGAGCTACAATGATAATCCAGATCTGTCCACACCTTCCCACTCCTCCAGCAGTCCCAGATAGCACTGCCACGTTAAAATTGCTCTGTGCACAGCAAGTCCTGGGCTGTCTGGGACTGTAGGAAGATACCTGGAGTCCTCTCTGGTGATGGCCTGAGTGCCCACAGAAAGGACTCTGAGTGCCACCTCTGGCACCCGTGCCATAGGTTCGCCACCACTGAGCTAGGGTATACGCTAATAGTATGCTATCTGACCCTTTTAACATCACTAATGGCACGCGCCATTGTGTCCCCTTTCTCCCTTAATATTCATATTATCCCTAGAACCCCTATCATATTTACTCAAGAACAGCCCCTCCATTAGTGGAATACAAATAGTTAAAACTAGACATACAGTATCTCTTTATGCGGATGACATTATCCTATCCCTAACCAATCCAGAGGAATCTGTCCCCGCAGTCATGGAAGTAATCCAGGATTTCGGTAGGATCTAATATTATAAGTTAAATACGGCAAAACCTCAAGCCTTGCCAATGTTCTTACCGCAGGGCACTTTGTCTTTGTTAACCCCTTCGTGTCTATGCCATTTTAGACCTTTAGGACCAGGCCTGATTTTTTAAATTTGCCCTGTGTCATTATAGGAGGTTATAACTTTGCGACGCTTTAACATATCCAGGGGATTTTGAGATTGTTTTGCCGTCACACATTGTACTTCAAAGTAATAGAAAAATTTCGGCGGAAGAACTACATTCATAAATCCCGTCCGGACCCGAATGCAGAGCAGAGAACGCGCCGCTGGATCGCGACTGGACCGGGTAAGTAAATGTGCCCCAATGTGTTCTCTTTATTCTCTGGGTCATCACGATTACGGCGATCCCCCATTTATACAGCTTTTTTATGGTTAACTTGTTTTGCAGAATATGGAACTCATTTTGTGAGAAATTTGCTTGTTTTTGGATCGCCATGTAACAATGGGCAGAACATTTATATTTTTTTGTTTATAGAGCTGGTTTAGAGCTTATTTTTTGCGGGACAAGCAGTGCTTATTCTTGGTATCATGTCGGGGTAAATTTTACTTTTTGATTACTTTTTATGCGCTTTTTATGAGGTCAGATGTGAAAAGTTTTTTTGTGTTTTTTTTTACACCGTTCACCGTACGGGTTCAATGACGATTTTATTTTATTGTACGGGTTGTAACGGATGTCCAATATGTTGTGTTTTTTTGGTGATTTTCACTTTTTTATGTTTTATTGTATTATTGCATGGGATGGGACTTCAAGGGACTTTTATTCTTTTTTAATAATTTTTTTTAATTGCACTTTGTTTTTTTTTTACTTTTTTTTACTGTTTTATTTTGTCCCAGGGTTTATGTTTTATTGTATTATTGCATGGGATGGGACTTCAAGGGACTTTTATTCTTTTTTAATAATTTTTTTTAATTGCACTTTGTTTTTTTTAAACTTTTTTTTACTGTTTTATTTTGTCCCAGGGTGGGACATGAACAAGTGATCATTTGTTCATTGTAATATACTGCAATACTAATGTATTGCAGCATATTACATAGTCAGCCTATGCATTCTGCATAGGCTGACATCAGCACTAATGTATTGCAGCATATTACATAGTCAGGGTATGCATTCTGCATAGTCTGACATCAGCACTGTTAGATCGTGCTTACAGCACGATCCTAACAGGCTTCTAGTAAAGGCAACCCTGGGGTCCTTATTGGGCTTCAGGGTTGCCATGTCAACGATCGGCACCTCCGTGCCATGCGTCGTCGCGGCGATTCACTGTAGACGCTGCGGTCACAATGACCGCGGCGTCTATAGGGTTAAACAGCCGGGATCGCGATAGTCGCGATCCTGGCTGTTACTGCGGGATCTCGGCTACCGCGTACCGCCGGGATCCCGCGGCGATCGCCCGGGCTCAGCTTCTGAGCCCGGGTGATCGCCATGACGTGATACTACGTCAAGGTGCGGGAACGACCCGCATCCTATCCTATGACGTAGTATCACGTCAGGGTGCACGAAGGGGTTAAATGTTTAGAATTTTGCAGGTAAACCTGTTGGGCTGGGCAACCCTGGGGTCCTTATCGGGCTTCAGGGTTGCCATGGCAACGATCGGCACCTCCGTACCATGCACGGAGGGTGTCAATCGTCACGGCGATTCATTATGACATAGTATCACGTCAGGGTGCGCGAAGGGGTTAAAAAACAAATTCCCATTTGAATACACGACATACAATATTTGGGATTAAAGGTGACACATCCTTCATTCAAAATGTTTCCTGAAAACTATGAGGCAATATTAGATATGCTAGAAAGAGAGACCAAGGCTATGCTTAATAAGGAGGTATCATGGCTGGGAAGAATTGCCACATATAAAATGATGCTACTCCCCAGGCTTCTGTACCTGTTCCGTACACTCCCTATACCCCTACCAGGTGCCAGAGCCCAAAAAATATTGTCCAATTATATTTGGAAAGGTATGAAACCTCGCCTTACTCATAGAATAATGTCCAAACATAAGTCAGTAGGCGGACTAGGTGTCCCATGTATTAAAAGCCACTACATAGCTACGGTTCTACAACAGGTATTTCAATGGATGACGACTACAACCACACTACCCTGGATGCAGATGGAGCAAGATATAGCTTCTATCACAGACCCTAAAACTCTATTCACTGCTAGCCTTTGGGAACTAACAAATGACAAACCTATGCTCCCCCTAACCCGAAATATGGCTCAAATCTGGGAGCGTATACACAGATCGGGACAGGGAGAATATGCAACTCTGCCTCTATCTGAACTATCCATAGACGCAATTGAGTACCATATTCAGGATATAGATCTTAGAGGTTGGGAGAAAGCGGGAATTACTACTGCTAAACACTTAACCAAAGAGGGAAAAGTCATACCTTTTGGTGATCTCCAACATCAATACCATCTCCCAAATAAGGCATTTTCCCCTATCTCAGGGTAAAACAGTTTTTAGAGTCAAGTTGAAGCAAATCTTTCATTGATGATCAGAAGTTTACTCCACTATCCGTATGTCAAATCCAGAACGGGAAAGTATTAAGACTAGATGATCGAGCACTAAATGCTCGGTACTTCGTTATCGAGAACAAACTTCCCGATGCTGGCGTGCTCGTCCTCAAATACCGAGCCCCATTGAGTCCAATGGGAGACCGAGCATTTTCAAGGGGACCAAGGATCGTTGCACAGGGAACTTGGCCAAGCACCTGGGAACCTCAGAAAAGCTGGAAACAACCACGTAAATGGACAGGAACAGCAGGGGCGCATGCATGGATGCCTCTGAGGCTGCATATCGCACCATTATGGCCAAAAGTATGGCAACAGCATGGCAATGACCAGTGAACCAAGAGGCTATATAGCATCTAAAACATCCAATAAATTGACCCTGACACATAGGGACTATGCATAGGTGCAGCGCAGCCGGCTAGAGAGTGTCTTGGCACATACCCCAATGCTCAGGCTTAAACCATGGGTGGCAGAGAGAAACCAAAGGAGGTTGATCAAGAAGCGCTCAAATAATATCGGTAAATGTAAAAGTTGCCAGTATATTTTGGGATTGACACAGCGAGGTGGCGACAAAGTTTAACCAAAGTTTGATGAGGAAGCCATGGAAACAACCCAAAATTCTGCCTGACCAGCTCGTTTTGATAAGGGACCATGGTATGGAGTCAGTGAACTAGTAGTAGATTAAAGGTGCTCAGTTAAACTATGTTTAGTTTGATCTTGGATGGAGCTGCGCTCCGCTGCCAGCGAGCTTTCATTCATCACCAATCCAAGCCCCTGTCCTCTAGGCTACTCCCCACACAGCACTTCTAAGAACCTTTTGTATAAGATCAAGTGTAGTAGCGTTCTTATAAGTTTGGGTACTGGCGGGTGACTGAGGGAATGTAAATCGATGCGCAAGAAGGCGCTGAAATAATAATGGTAATGATAAAAGTTTTTGCCAGTATATTTTGTGGATTACAAACAGCAGGGTGGCGCACAAGTTAACATGGAGCCATGAAAACAATCCAAAATTCTGGCTGACAACAGCTCGTTTGATAAGCGGCCATGTATGGAGGCAGCTATATGGACCTACTTTTGGAGCAGCTATGGCGGTGTGGAGGTAGCAATGGAGACACGTGTGAATGCAGCTAAAAGACGACGTGTGGGAGGCTGCTATGGAGACAATTTAATTTGGATAGTGCCTGTCATGTGGCAGTCCCAAAAAGTTTTCAACCAGAGGAGCGTAGCTGGTCCCTCCAGAAAATTACATGATTGGTGCTGTATTTGGCCGTCCAAAAAAGTTTCACAAACAGAGGAGCAGGTAGCTGGCCTCCAAAAAATTATAATAGATTGAGTGCCTGTTTTGGCGTCCAAAAAAGTTTTCAAACCAGAGTAGCAGGTAGCTGGTCCTCCAGAAAATTACATAGATTGAGTGCCTGTATGTGGCAGTCCAAAAAAGTTTCAAACCATAGGAGTCATGTAGCTGGTCCTCCAAAAGATTAAATAAATTGGATTGCTGTGTGTGGCAGTCCAAAAAAAGTTCAAACGCAAGAGGAGCAGTAGCTGTTCTCCCAGAAAAATTACAAGATTGTAGGCCTGTATGTGGCAGTCCAAACAGTTTTCAAAGCAGATGAGGCCGGTAGCTGTTCCTCCAAAAAGGGAAATTTAAATAAATTGAGTGCCTGTATGTGGCAGTCCAAAAGTTTCAAAACCAGAGGAGCAGGTAGCTGGTCCTCCAGAAAAAATTACTAGATTGAGTGCCTGTAATGTGGCAGTCAAACAGTTTTCAAAACCTTAGGGAGCAGGTACTGGTCCTCCAGAAAAATTACATAGATTAGTGCCTGTATGTGGGCAGTCCAAAAAAAAGTTTTCAAAACATGGAGCGGTAGCTGGTCCTCCCGACAAATTACATAGATTGAGTGCCTGTAGTGGCAGTCCAAAAAAGTTTCAAACCAGAGGAGCAGGTAGCCCTGGTCTCAGAAAAATTACATAGATGGGAGTAGCCTGTATTGGCAGTCAAAAAAGTTTTCAAACCAGAGAGCAGTAGCTGGTCCTCCAAAAAGATTAAATAAATTGAGTGCTGTATTGGCAGTCCAAAAAAGTTTTTCAAACCAGAGGAGCAGGTAGCTGTCTCCAGAAAAATTACATAGATTGAGTGCCTGGTATGTGCAGCAAAAAAGTTTTCAAAGCAGAGGAGCAGGTAGAGGCTGGGTCCTAGACAGATTTAATATTGGATAGTGCCTGTATGTGGCCAGTCCAAAAAAGTTTTTCAAACAGAGGAGAGGTAGGTTAGGCTGGTCCTCACAGAAAATGAACATAGATTGGTGCCTGTATGTGGCACTCCAAAAATGCTTTAAACGAGGGACGGGTAGGTGGACCTCCAGAATAAATTAAAGACATAAGCTATAGCCTAGAGCAGTTGGCCTGAAAAACTAGCCAGTTTCCTTGCTTTAGTGTACACAAGTAGAGGGAAGAGGTGACAAGGTGAGGAGAGTGCATACATTATTCCAGTTAGCTTTTTTCAGGCGGTGGAGTATGTAAATGGAGAAAATCCAGGCTTTATTCATCTTGATACAGGTCAGACTGTCACGCTGTGTCCGTGACAGGCATGTACGCTTATCGGTGATGAGTCCCCCAGCGCAACGAAAAAACTCACTAGCATACAACACTACTAGTGGAGGCAGGAAGAACCTCCAAGCGCTTACATCGCCAGTTTGTGCCATGTCCAGCTTTGAAACCATAGTTGTAGGAGCTGTGTGATACATTTAGGCCGATGGTATGGTCAGATACGGACTCCCTCACCATCTTACTGCTGTAAGATCAGCCCTACTCTTCCGAGACTGGGACAGGTGACAGTTTCTTGCTGGCGCGTGACTAAAATGCAAAGGCCTGTCCAAGCGTAATCCCCCAGTGTGGACAAGACTGCCTGTCGCCTACTCTCCCTCGCTACTTGTCCCGCAGAAGCTACGCCCTCTGATGGCCGCCTAGCGCTGGTCAGAAGGGAATACTGTTTTTCAGCTTGTGCACCAGGGGGCCCATGCTGGTATTCATGCATCTCACCACACTCCTTTTCTCCAGGATGAGTGGAAAAGATTTTGCTTGTACCCGTGGGTCCAGGAGAGTGAATACCCAGTACATCGGTGCTTGAACAGATAATACATTGAAGCGCGGGTACAGGGATGGCAGCTTAGCATGAAATTCTGTCCATAATGCGCCAGAGTCCCAAACCCCGCGCAAGATTTACTCACCCCCCTCACTGGCCTGACTGCCAGTTCCTCTCCTCCAAACTCCTCCATTACTCCTTCTTTCTGCCACACGTGAAAAGTGAAGGACTGAACAATGGTGCCCTTCTCTGTCCGCCAACATTCTCCTCCCTTCCTCATCCGTCTACTCCCCACCTCGCTCGATCGCTCGAGAAAACAGACTAGGGTGCTGACTTCAACAGGGAATCTTCTTACCCCGTCTCTTGGTCTACGAGCGCAAGCTTCCGACTTCATGCTGACACAGAGAGTTTTTCAAAGGCCAAGCATCGGGCTGGTGAGGCTGATGATGGCGCATCCCACGTGACCTTCTGTGTTGACTCTCAAAGTTACTCAGCCCTGACAGAATCAGACAAATCCGTCCACTTCCCATTGTAGGAGCTTAGGAAGCTGACTGACCTATACCAAGTTCTGTGGAGTTGACATCTGGGCAGTCTAACAATCGCTCTGCGCTGCTGTAAAACTCTATAACATGGTTAGTGTTGAATTCCCCATCGTGGGCACTTTCGCACAACAGTTCGTGTGGAGCGGGCATTGATGCGCGTCTGCGCTGCCCTGATAGTGGCAGCATCTGTGCTGGACTTCCTGAAATTCGCACAGATGCGCGGCACCTTCGTGAGCAATTCAGACAGATTGGGGATGTCTTGAGGAAACGCTGAACTATGAGATTTAACACATGGCCAGGCTGGCATAACATGTGTCAGTCCTGCTGCCCTGCGAGTTGCGAGCCGCCACCATGTTACGCCGTTGTCTACACACACATGCCTGGCTTTCAGTCAGCGGTGCCCAGCCACAGATCAGTCTGCGCCGTGATGCCTGTAATACTCTTGGGCGGTGTGCCTTTAAATCGCCTAGGCTCAGGTTTAAACCGCCTGCTGTCTCGGGCTTGCGATGGCACTGCTGCTTTGCCTAGAGCTAACCGACTGATGGCCGCCATGCCCACCGATGGTAATTCGAGGAGGGGTGGAGGAGGGGTGGTGAGGGAGGAGGCATAGTAGCCTTTTGAGACCCCTGGACCCGAGGTAGGCCCCCCCCATCCTCGGCGTCGGCAGTATATGACCAGCCCCAGGTCAGACTCGTCCCAGCCTCCCCAGTTAAACCCCAATGTGGCCCGTCACGATATAATGTGGCCCTGCCCGTCGCACTCGATCCACTGTCCGTGTTCAGGTGGCCTTGGCAGAAACGACGGCGTTGGTCCAGGCACGGAGGATGTTCTCTGACCACGTGCTTGGTGCAGGGCTGGGACGGCACCTTCGGAAAAAGTAGTGGCGGCTGGGGACCGACATACCGGTTGCGGCCGCCGCCTGAGGTTTCGAAAGGCCCTTGGTCTCTAACCAGCCCTCTAGGTCAGCATCTCCAGGCTAAGCAACTTGGAGATGTGGACGTTGAGGCTTGGGGCCTGTGGTTGGGTTGCGCTATACCCCTTTTTGCGCTCCAGCGTCTGTGGTAATGGAGAGCTGATTGCTGGTGGAGCTGTGGAGGACGTGAGGCGAAGATGGGGTTTTCGCACGGGAAGGTGTTTGGGGCCGGGGTCCTGTGCAGGGGGTGATAGCAGTACACCGGGGAAGGAGCAGTGGTGTGGTTGGCGCCCCCGGCCGGATGGTGACGGGCTTGGTCCATTGAGTGGGTGGTTTTAGCATTCATATGCCTGCGCATACTGGTGGTAGTTAAGCTAGTAGTGGTGGAACCCCTGCTGATCCTGGTTGGCCAAAGGTTGCACACCACAGTCCGTCGGTCATCCGGTGTTTCCTCTTCTTTAAAGAACCTCCAGACTTCTGAAAGTCTACGGGCAATCATTTTGGCGCTGAATCACCAGCTCTGGCCCTGCCTCTCTTTCCGGGCCCCACCACTGCCTTTCCGACCCTGTTCTGCTATAATAGGACCGCCTCCGTCTCAGAAGCACTGTGTTCACCCTTCACCTCACCCGCCTATCAACCCGCTGGGTCTTCACCCTCTCAGCCTCCCGATCTTCATTCTGTGCTCCCCCTCGGACTTCCTGCCCTGACAACAACTTCACCACTGTCTGACAACCGTTGTCTCCTCAATCTTCCGACACCTCTTTACAACACTTCTTCCACTACGTGAATAATGTCATCATCATCACCCACAGACTGTGGCGACTGGTGGAACCTGGGCAATCGTAAAATAGCTCAACAGCAGCAGGACAGTGGTTTTTGTGACTGTGGGAGGGGTCCGAAACAGTTCCTCAGAGTATGCCGTTCAAATGATGCAAATTTTGTTGGGAGGGGGCGACTGGGGGAAGAGGCTGAGTGGAGGAGCTCAGGGTGGCCGATTCGTTGACCTGGGTGGATGGACTGCTTGGAAGACTGACTGGTGGACAATGGCTAGAAGCATGGTCCGCATCACGACATCACCTCTTTGCATCTTTTCTGGCCTCAACAGTGCTCTACACAGTCCCTCTTATGAACCTAGGAGTGTACCTCTTGGCGGCTGTTCCCCTGCTCCCCCATCAGCAGTGTGTCTCACCCCGCCCAGGGGACCACGGCCTCTGCCCCCTGCATTAGTTGGACGCCCACGTCCACGCCCTCGTCCTGTCTACCCTAGCCCTCGGTTTAAACAATTTTTCCAAATACGTGTAAACGAAAAAAAAAAAAAAATTGTGTTTTATTTTTTTTTAGTTTTTTTATTTTTTTTAACAAACGATGCTATCCTATTGCTATGGCTAGTTTCTAACCTACCCTGACAGCACACAACTGGATTTTTGTGCTTGTGCCAAGATGAGTTTGAGCTATAAAATGAAATAATACCAGCTAAACAAAAAAAATCAGCAGACTCTGCCTAATTCTCTACGAAACCCCTATAAATTGTCCCACTTCGGTGTTTGAGGTGGATATGCGTGCACTAACGACTAAACACAAGTCGTTTCGCAAGTCCCCCTGCAAATTCCTCACAATATGGTAACTAGCTGCACTACTAGTCCTAGCAAGCCCAGCCACCAGCAAACAAAAAAAAAAGGAAATATAACGCTATTGTCGCCTAAGTAAGCCGTTGGGTTCTCCTTGGCTATTTTTGATAGCCTACAATGAGAGCACACTGAGATCTTAGAGGTTGGGAGAAAGCGGGAATTACTACTGCTAAACACTTAACCAAAGAGGGAAAAGTCATACCTTTTGGTGATCTCCAACATCAATACCATCTCCCAAATAAGGCGATTTTCCCCTATCTCAGGGTAAAACATTTTTTAGAGTCAGTTAGAAGCAAATCTTTCATTTATGATCAGAAGTTACTCCGTATGCAATCTCAGAAAGGGAAAGGATTAAGACTAGAGATGAGCGAGCACTAAAATGCTCGGGTACTCGTTATTCGAGACAAACTTTTCCCGATGCTCGAGTGCTCGTCTCAAATAACGAGCCCCATTGAAGTCAATGGGAGACTCGAGCATTTTTCAAGGGGACCAAGGATCTGCACAGGGAAGCTTGGCCAAGCACCTGGGAACCTCAGAAAAGGATGGACCATTGAAGTCAATGGGAGACTCGAGCATTTTTCAAGGGGACCAAGGATCTGCACAGGGAAGCTTGGCCAAGCACCTGGGAACCTCAGAAAAGGATGGAAACACCACGGAAATGGACAGGAAACAGCAGGGGCAGCATGCATGGATGCCTCTGAGGCTGCATAATCGCACCATTATGCCAAAATTATGGGCAACAGCATGGCCATGACAGAGTGACAGAATGAAGCTAGATAGCATCTAAAACATCCAATAATTGACCCTGACACTATAGGGGACGGCATGCAGAGGCAGCGGCAGCAGGCTAGAGAGTG
>WNYA01001979.1:0-53069 GCA_019512145.1 Engystomops pustulosus | reverse complement strand
TTACGTGTGACCCCAGGCTCAGTATTACCAGCATACCCCGCATTACGGGTGACCCCAGGCTCAGTGTTACCAGCATACCCCGCGTTATGTGTGACCGCAGCCTCAGTATTACCAGCATACCACCCTGTCCTAGCAGCACAGAGTAGAATCACACAGCATTAATACCCAGCATTCAGCTTATTTTGATCCAGGTGTGAGTTTTGGTAAAATCTATTTCATCAGATTAAAAAATGCTATTCATCTCCACCTTGTGTTAAATCTTTACTGAACTCGCACCTGGGCGGCACGGTGGCTGAAAAGTACTTCTGCCTTGCAGCACAGGGGTCCTGGGTTCAAATCCCATGCAGGTCAAATCTGCAAGAGTTTTTGTTTTTTTTTTGTTTGTGGGTTTCTCCCACACTCCAAAAACCCCCCCTTGCTTCTGAGCTTGAGACTGTCTAACTTCCCCTTCTGTGGCTTCTAAACCAATGCAATGGAAAGTCTAGCCAGTATTCTGGCAGGGACTAAGCCTCCCCTTGGAGCTGCTAACAGCATTGCCTGAGAGCCGGCATCCAGTCTGAATCATTGCGATGGCAGTATACTGCTGTCTGGTTCATGCATTCGCAGTAAAGCCGCGGTGCCGGAAGTGTTCCCTCTGCTTGTCAGCAGTTTGCTACGGATTAGCATCAGTCGCCAAGCTGAATCTTCCGGCTGTGTTCACTGCCATGCCACTAACGTTCCTAGCGCTTGTGCAAAGCTGTGTCCATGCAGGGCTCGGTTATAAATGTGTATTGATTATGATGGGGTTTTCTGTCTTGAGACAGACAAACTTAAAGACCGCAAAGATGGTAAACTGGAGAGTAAAGAAACTAAAGGGAAAGCCACATCAAATTCTAGAAGATGTAATATGTATAATGCTAAACTACTGATTAGTCTTAGGGATGAGACAACCCGATAGGTCCATCCTACATGTATCCGGCTATTTCCGGGCCTTTTCCTTGACCTGGAATGGGTTAAATCGGGGTCGACTGGGGTGCCAAGGGCCCCCAGTGAAATTAATTTTGGGATCACCCACCATGCTTCATGGATACATGCGAGTCACCCCCATGTGAATTTCATTGCGTTTCTGAACGTGCTGCAATGCAAGGTGTGAATGCAGCCTGTGGCTGTTCACACATGCATTTTTTTTTTTTCTGCATATTCAATGCTTGGAAAGACTCTGTTCCTCTTCCATTTGAATACAGGCCATTCAGCAACAAACTTTAAATTTCTGCAACAAAAAAAAAACGTAATGTGTGAACGCAGCCTTGGCTTTCCACACTACCACTTGTGCAGTTCTTGGGATGGAAACACTGGTCCCATGGGTTGCTGTCATCTGGATGTAAGTACTAATAATAGCCTGAACCACAAACATGGTTAGGACCTGCTCTGTCATTTGCAGCTCAGGCAGTCGGCTCATAAACAGGGCTGGTGAAATTCACCATGTGCAGGAGCCCATAGTAGTGAATGGGACGTGTACAACATCCTCAGAAAACAGGCCCGGCCCCATGCACACTTTTTGTTTTTGAGTTTTAACTGCATTGGAAACCGCAAAAGGGAGGGGCTTTGCCAAAACACAGTCTTTCTACTGAAACACTTTGGTTCTGGAATGAGCCCCTCCCTGTTGCGTTTTTAAATGGAATTAACAGATCAAGAACTGCAGCGTGTGAAGGGGGCTGAGCTATTTAAATTCCAGGAATCAGTATTTAACCTCTTAAAGGACATCTATCAGCAGAATCAGGATTGTAAACCAAACATACAGACATACTGGTGTGTGCCCCCTCTGGCAGGAGCTGCTCTTCTTTAAAGTTGTATGCCCTGTTTTTAAGAAAAAGGGCTTCAAAATTATCAATTATGCAGGGCTCTAGGTCCATTAAGCATTAATCCTATGAAGCCTGAGCCTTCGCTCATTTGCATAATGTAAAACTTTTTTTTTTGAAAAACAAGGGAATAAGAAGCTAAAAGAAGAGCAGATCCTGCCGAGGGGGCAACCATGAGTATGTTCATTGTGCTTGGTTTACAATCCTTGATCTGGTGATAGATGTCCTTTAAGGACTGCACATGGTACATGTATGTCCTTAACAGGTTTCAGGTACAGGCGGTCCCCTACTTAGGACACCCGACTTACAGACGGACCCCTCTCCCACTGTGACCTATGGTGAAGTCTCTGGATGTTACTATAGTCCTAGATGATCAGCTGTAAGGTGTCTGTAATGAAGCTTTATTGATTGATATAATCCTTGGTTTCATTACAGCAAGAATTTAGAAAATCTAATTGTCACTGGGACAAAAAAATTTTGTCTGGATCTACAATTTAAAATATACAATCCGACTTACATACAAATTCAACTTAAGTACAAACCTAAGGAACCTATGTTGTAAATAACCCAAGGACAGCCTGTATATGAAGAAGTTTACAGGCTGATCCTCTTCATATACACCAGGGGGTTGTATGAAGAATTTGCGATTATAAAGCAACTACGCCACCTCCATGACATGTGGGCGTGAAGGGGTGTAGGCTGGGCGGGGCGTGCCTGAATTATTTTGAAAACCTGCAAACTTGTTTTTTTACAAATTATGCAGGATGGACCTGGTATGGTTTCGCCGGCGGCTGCTTTTTTCCAGCAGATACATCAAGAGGCCTCAGGGCGTCTCACATCTTATGGTTGATTCCGATGTGACCGTGTGACAACACCCCCGGTAGGCATGGGGCATGGTCGTGATATCCCCTAAATGGATTGCTGGTACCAATCACAGGTATTACCCTCAAATGCCACTGTGAGCAGTAAAAGGACATCTACCACCAGGATGAAGGACTGTAAGCAAATAAGCCTGAGGGCTCCAGGCTCCATTAACACTTGTGGAGGAGCCTGAGCCCCTCAGCCCATTTGCATACAGGCTTTCATCCTGGTGCCACATATTGCAATGCAGTTATAATTGGCAGTAAATGGTAGGAACAAGAACCCTTACGTCTAAAATACAGTAAAAAAGAGTCGGTCGGACCCCTCACACTGAGACCCCACTGAGTTAAGTTAAGCCCTATCCCGTCTTCGTGGGAAAACCCCTTTAAACATTTTTTTTTGTACCAAAGGTTTTCATTTTTTTATATAAAAACTGAATAAAAGCTTTATGACTTCGATGTCCTCGTGATCACACTTACCAGGAATTAAGGGGAGTGTATGATTTGGAGCATACAGTGAAAGCCATACATACGTAGCCCACAAGAAAATGCATAAGTGCTTTTTTTTTTTGTTAATTTTACCGCATTGGGATTTTTTCCTGCTTCCAGTCCGTGACATAGAATATAAATACCATCACTAAGAAGTAACATTTGATATGCAAAAACAAGCCTCATACAGCTCTGTACATGGAAATAACACCGTTGAATGGTGTGTCCGAGCTGGAGAAAAACCCCTTTTCTATTTATGGCCTGGGTTCCCTTCTCTCCAAGGTGACTGGAGCAGATGACCAAAAACACCCATTGTGCTGTACTCAACTATACGAATCTGCTCCATTCATATTTGGGAGGGATGAGGGATTTGATGAGGTACCTGAGACCCCATGTGGTGATGTGGGCTTCTGTATCACCAAAACTCCCACTGATCAGCAAGTTAGACCCCATCCACAGGATAGGGCCTTTAACATTCTGTAAAGTTTAAGCTACAGTAATCACACATGAAGGAGCTGCCAGTGCCTCAATTAAAAAAAATTTCTGAAGATTGATTTTTTTTTTTTATACCTGCCCCCTATGCTAGGTACAACCATATAGACTGTAGAGTGAGAAGGTTTATTTCAACCAAGACTGAATGTAACGCTCTCTCCATAGTTAATTCTGTGACAACCAAACCGATTGTAAATTTTGCATGTTTATTGAATCAATTGCAGGGCAAAAAAAAAAATAAGTTATTTTACAGATTGAAAGACATCACTTCTTGCTTGCTTTCTGGGCAGATTTGGTCATCTTCACAGAGCTTGCTACCTTCTTGTCCACCGCTTTAATAACACCAACTGCAACCGTTTGTCTCATGTCACGGACAGCAAATCGGCCTGCAAAATAGGAAAATCCAAGTCAGCAAATAATTAAGATGCAAATAATGGTACAGTTAGAACCACATTTACTATAGTGTTCAATAAAAAGGCAGAGTAAATGAGGCTACATACTAGATGACAGTGCACAACACCCAACAATCTTATGCTCAGATAGAAAACACTTCTGGAATTAGCTCATCTTGCACTGGAGGACTGTACTAGTCAAGATTTAACACAAGTCCTACTGAGCAGGGGAGTTCTCAACAAAAGCCATTTAGATGTTTCTTACCAAGGGGAGGGTATGCAGAGAAGGTTTCCACACACATTGGCTTCCCAGGAATCATTTCAACAATGGCTGCATCGCCAGACTTCAAGTTTTTGGGATTGTCCTCCATTTTCTTGCCTGATCGACGGTCAATCTTTTCCTTCAGCTCTGCAAACTTACACGCTATATGTGCAGTGTGACAGTCCAGTACTGGGGCATAGCCAGCGTTGATCTGTCCTGGATGATTGAGGATGATTACCTGTAGGCATTAGCAGATTGTTAGATACATTCCATAAATACAGTAGAAGTGGGTAGAAGTTTGTATTAACAGGGCAAAGAGTTAAGTTTACCTGGGCTGTGAAACTGCCAGCCTCCATTGGTGGGTCATTCTTGCTATCACCAGCTACATTGCCTCTTCTGATGTCCTTAACAGAAATATTCTTAACATTGAATCCCACGTTGTCTCCAGGTGTGGCTTCTTGTAAAGCTTCATGATGCATTTCTACAGACTTTACTTCTGTCGTTACACTACCAGGTGCAAATGTTACAACCATTCCTGGCTTCAAGACTCCAGTCTCAACTCTTCCCACAGGAACTGTGCCAATACCTGCAATACATTATATTATATTAATAAGGTGCTGATCAATAAGCAAGTTTCGTTGGCTGTGCCACGTTGTCCAACTTACCTCCAATCTTGTAAACATCTTGCAGAGGAAGACGCAAAGGTTTGCTTAATGGACGGGTTGGTGGAATAATAGAGTCTAAAGCTTCTAGAAGGGTAACTCCGTTGGCATTTCCTTCTTTCCTTTCAATCTTCCAGCCTTTGAACCAAGGCATCTAAAATAGTCAAATAAGCCACACGAGTTAGTACAGGTGCCTACTCAATAACATTGAGGGTTGCATGTGTATTTTTTGGATGCATGCATCTGAAACACATGGAGTTTTACATGTTACCATCCATTTAGCTGCTTTGAAAGTTTGATTGCTGAAAGTGCAAGTAGCTGTGATAAAATTGGGACACTGCTTACTCTTCCAGCAATAAGATACTTTGAATCCAGCCAAACAAATGCACAAGTCTCTGGGATGCATCGAAAAACACCAAGATTGAAGGCAGTGTTGTACATTAGGGTTACTGTGTAGTTGAACTAAAGTAGTGGCCCAAAACTAGATTGCCCCCTAGGCAAGGCCCAAAACACCAAGCTGGAAGAGCACCGCTTCAGTTCGATTTCTCTCACATGTCAGAGACTGTTGGCCCATGTTGGAAAATGGAAAAGGTGTTGGCCATCAAAATATCTTATTCTAGAAGTAGTATTGCTCATGAAGTGAGTTTTGAATACATGTTGCACAGGTTTAAGAGGCCACTGCCTTGTTATACCAGTATTGCATTCGTACAAGTCTACAGATACTTACATTGCTGCTAGCTTCCAACATGTTGTCCCCATGCCAGCCAGAAATGGGTACAAAAGCAACTGTTGCTGGGTTGTAGCCAATTTTCTTGATATAGGTGCTAACTTCTTTAGTTATTTCCTCAAATCTCTTCTGGCTGTATGGAGGCTCTGTAGAATCCATCTTGTTCACACCAATAATTAACTGTTTCACTCCTAGGGTAAAGGCCAGAAGGGCATGCTCTCGGGTCTGCCCATTCTTTGAAATTCCAGCCTCAAATTCTCCCACTCCAGCAGCTACAATAAGCACAGCACAATCTGCCTGCAAGGTGAAAGAAATAGATTACAAGTGTCCATATCCTAAAGTTTGTTACTCATACATTTCTACATTAGCACACTTCTTTATAGGTAAACTTCTCAAATAAAATTGGAATTAGGGCTCTAAAATAATAAAATGCACTGATTTAAAGAAGTGTAGCAACAAGCATAGCAGCTGCTTTGGAGCCCATCAGTCCACACAATACAAGCGAGTGGAGGATGCAGGCAGAACACATTATGGTGCCACACATGATACACCAGTGAGGTGGAGGAGGCAGGAGATTTTCCCACTACCGCCAAAGCTGCCCATTGACAGAGGCTAACGATGAGTGGGGGCTTATATTTGTCACTGCAAAGTTGTGCATTGCAGGCTAATGGTCATACAGAGCAGTACATATCACAGGACTTACCTGGGAGGTTCCGGTGATCATGTTCTTGATGAAGTCCCGATGTCCAGGGGCATCAATGATTGTGATGTAGTATTTGCCAGTCTCAAACTTCCACAGTGAAATATCAATGGTAATACCTCGCTCCCGCTCGGCCTTGAGCTTGTCCAGCACCCAGGCATACTTGAAGGAGCCTTTGCCCATCTGCAACAGATTACACAACTCATTGTAACGATCACATCCAGCACATGTACCAAACCCACTAACCCAACACTGGCTTCCCGAACGGCACCAGAACCACTCGGAATAATCACTCGTCCCTGCAGAACCATAAGCTACCACTGACCTACGCACTGCGCCCACAACAGCCCGTCGCCCGCTCTCCTGTAACACTCACCTCCGCCGCTTCTTTCTCGAACTTCTCGATCGTCCTCTTGTCGATGCCGCCGCACTTATAGATCAAGTGGCCGGTTGTGGTGGACTTGCCGGAGTCGACATGGCCGATGACTACGATGTTAATGTGGATCTTCTCTTTTCCCATTGTGGCGGCTTCACAGCTATAACGCGAGCAAGCGGAGAGATAACTGGAACGCGGCCGCGCCAAAAATTTAAAGGTCCGAAGAAGGGCGGGGTTTGCAGAGGGACCAATAGCGTCGCAAGCTCCAGCGTTTCTATTGGGTAAGATGTTGTTTAGGATGGCAAGTACCCTCCCTCTTAACCCACGCGGTGCAGGAACACTGGAGTTACCAGTCCTGTGACCCGGTTTACTATTTCATTATTATATTCTTATAAGATTGATCATAGAAATTATATTTGTGCCAGAAGACTCCATTATTTTCAGCATTATAATCTGCTATTCTGTAATGACAGATATATTGTTGTGGCCAACTTGATGAATATTGTAACTACTTTACAACTACTGTATGATTTCTATGGATCTGGCATTTCAACTTACAGATTGGGCTTGCCCTTTGTTCTACAGCTGCCACATTTTTCATCCATACTTTACAGACCAACTACAGCAGTTTGAATAAGTTATTTATTTTTTATCTACACATAATGGGGCGCATTTACTAAGAATGTGGGAAACCACTAAAAGTGCTCTTCCTGTGTATAATGCTCAGTGCCCAGATTCATTAAGAACGTGCGCCATCATGAACATGGCGCTTACCAGCACTGGCCGACAGGGTTCACCAACTTTTTTGAGGTGAACCGTAAACATTGACTTTGCCTGTTAAATCAAGCGCACAATCCGACTGAGCACTTGAACGCACCCTAATTTGTGTCACATGGTGGCTAGCGCAGCTGCGCCACCAAAGGGTCGCGTGTGATACAATAGTAGCGGACACTTCTTAGATACCTGTGCAAGCAGTTTCCACCTAAAAGAACGTGCAAAGTCCGACAGGAAACTGGTGCAAAGCCCTTAGTAAATGTGCCCCAACATGTACATGTCTGTATTTCACAGACCATTATGTCTATGTGAATAAACTGTCACTAGGGCTTATAATCCCAAAGGCTCATAAAATTGTCCTAATGCGAAATATTTAACAAGTTTCAGAACAATTAGACAAGTTTTCTAATACAGCACTCTTCATATGTAGAGACATAGGGAGAGATTTAGCACTGCTTCTATGGCAGTTTTCTGGCTAATTTTCTTAAAAGTTTAGATACACTTTAAACTTTTTTTGCTAAAGGCACCACAAATAATCATAAATTGCAACAATTTGCAATTAAGATAGCGACCAGGCGTAGAGGGGCACAGTAGATAGCAGGTAACGCAGGCAAACTTTCTGTTCACTGTTTTTTATGCTAAACTACACCAATTGCTAATAAATAAATACTGTGTAAAAATGCCATATACTGCAGTAGTTGGAACTATCAGACCATCCAGGGTTAATGTACCATAGAGGGTCTAAAAAATAATTTTTTAAAAGTTTTAAAAAATTTTTAAAAACCTAACAATTCAAATCACCCCCCTTTCCCTAGAACTGTTATAAAATGTAATAAACAGTAAAAATCACAAACACGTAAGGTATCACCACATCTCAAAATGCCTGATCTATCAAAATATATAAACGATTATTGCCAGCGGTGAACCACATAACGGAGAATGGCGCCCAAATGTCCAAAATGCTACTTTTATTTTTTGACATAAAAAATTTAAAAAAAAGTGATCAAAATGTTGCACAATCCTCAGAATGTTAGCAATCAAAATGTCAGCTTATTTTGCAAAAAATTACACCTCACACAGCTACGCCATGCACCACTTTTTCACACCATAGTATGAAAAAGTTATTTGCGTCAGAAGATCCCATTTTTTTTCCGTACATTCATTTCATTTTTGAAAATGTAGTAAAACACAATAAAAGTTATATAAATTGGTATCACTGTGAACATACCGAACCAAAGGTAGAGCTGAGGTGTAAAACTGAGCTGGCAAGAAAGTGACGCAAAACAACATTTGTATTTTTTCCAGCTTCCCAGTACATGGCATGGAATAATAAATAACGTCACTGAGAAGAAAAATTGTTACACAAAAAATAAGCTCTCACACAAGGAAAAATGAAAAAGTTATTGATTTTTGAAGGTGGACAGTGAGAAATGCGCAAAAAAAAACCTGCACCCTTAAGGGGTTCTACGTCCCCATGCTTGTCTTTAAATGCTGTTTGGAGACTTTTGATGTCAGGTGATATTTTAAATTGAAATGATTGCAGTTGTTTGCGAATAAAAAGTCTCAAACCGAAAAAGTTCAAAAGTGATACTAAATAGGCAGCACATCACAAAGGGAAAAAACTTAAGATACATTGCTAAGATACCCAAACTTGAAAAAGTGTCAGCTGAAAAACTATTATACTTGTGCCCCATTAACTAGTTTTAATTTTTTTCTTAGTTTTTCATATCTCAACTTATATTGGAATCAAGACTTTTATCTTTATTGAAATTGCACAGCTTTTATCAGAAGTATTTCTCGTCCCAGCCACACAATGTTGGCAGCAATCTTTAGGACAAGTATTCTATGTGTGTTAATGAAACCAACCCAATGCCAGACACCTCCAGGTATATCTCCATTGTGCGTTGATCTGCAAGTGCATACCCCCTGATGGGACACACAACAGCTCCAGTTATTCAGTCAAATTGCATAAGGACAAAAGATTTGCAATATTCATGTGATAACAAAGGCTATCCTAAGAAATCCTGTTACCTGATGCTAATGAACTTGGATTTGCAATGCAAGAAACAACAGTTGCTTGGGAAGTTTTAGAAACTGAACAGATGTTGGTATGCGACTTTTAACACCTACTGACAAATCCTGTTTTACGCAAAAGGTGACCTTTTTAACATAAACTTATCCCAACAAACATATATATATATATAATAATTAATTTCCAACAAAGCTACAATATCACTTTTAAGAACAAAAGTACAATAACTATACATAACATATCCAAAAAATGTACACTATATTTATATAACACATACCCAACACATATATATTTTCTTAACAAATATATGCCCAACAAATGTACAATATCTCTATATAACATTAACCAGATAAATGTACTACATCTCTAACTTATAGCTTATATCCAACAGATGTACACTATTTTAACAAAATGTATACTCACAACATGTATATGTGTTGTATATGTATATCTGCACATACTTACAATGGCAGTTTATAACATATATATCCAACAAATATACAATAGGTTTATATAACCTATATCCAACACATGAATACAATATCTACATACATGTACCCAACAAATATACAATAGTACACAACCTTTACCCTACAAATACAAAAAAGTTTTATATAAGCTATATCCAACATATGTAAATAGGATATGGGAAAAGTGTTTGATCTCTAGGGCTCCATCTCCTGGGATTCACAGGGGTGGGGAAAATAGGGGAGCAAAAGTTCTCTGATTTCTCCCATACAAAATGGATCAAATGTGCATATACTTTTCTTGTGCACCATTCACTTCTATGTGGGGGATTTTTTCAAGTATATCTGTTAAATGATTGTTTGTCTGGATTTAATTGTACGTCAGGCCTTCCCTGGCATAGAATTGCGCTATGACCTGCTCCAGGATGTGCAGGATATACTCAATGCACAGGGTCAGGTTGTCCTCCATCTGGATGCAAATCCATGCCCCCTCCTCACTTGGCGTAAGGAGTTGCAATTCCACAGCCTGGAATTGTGACTTTGTAATGTCTTATATATTGAAAACTGCTTCCTCGTGATACCCCTTTAAAGCTGTACATAGGAGAAATAGGCCCAGATATATTAAACCGGATGCACCACTTTTCTGTCTAACTTTGCATTGGAAAGAATAGGGCTCATTTTCTTAGGGTCACGCTGCTCACTTTTGTCGGACTGTGCACCTTTTTCGGGGATTACACGGCTTGCAAAGGTATTTAAGAAGTGTCTGCACTGGGACTGTGTCACACGCAATCCTTTTTTGATGTAGCTGCGCTGGCTTCCATGCGACACAATTTAGGGGACGTGCTGTCGGATGATCTAACTGATTCGGACTGAGCGCGGAATTTAACTTTGAAATTGTGATGCAAGCCCTAGCACCAACATGTACCACTTAAAAGATGGTGAACTATGTCAGACCTGAGAGGGGAAGCGACGATGCACTTTCGGTGAACTCGAGCGGCCGGGTTTGTAAATGAGCTCCAATGTGTAATCTGCTTGTACATGTATTTATAAAGTGTCTGTGCCGGTTTTGTGTCCGACACTTTAGAAAAATGTGCTCCTAAACGGGAGTGTTAGTGCGTATTCAGAGTTTCCTGTTGCTTTTGATAGGTCAAATAAAGTAACCTTCTTAATATTGTGATACCTTTCAGTGGCTAACTGAAAACCATTTTTTTCTTTAGTCAGAGTTTGCAACACATTAATTACAGTGACTCAACAGAATTGTGTTGCATGCTGTGAATTAAATGTGCACAAAAAAAAAAAAGATTCACTCTTCCCGAGCAGTTCTGGGTGTGCCTGATGATTAAAGGTTGTGCTCCAGAATTCAATTATCTGGTGCACCCTGCAAATTTGTGAGGCAAACTGTACTAATGCAATTTGCCTCACTTTTGATATCTGGGCCATAGTGTGTCACATTCAGCTTGGTAACAAACAGCCAATGCTGAATGCATCTCTCCATATTACAAATGATTGGAACACAGTTGGAAACTCCAATACATTTTATCTATGTTTCACACATTCTAGTTCTCAGCATGAAACTTTGTCTTTGTGTTGCACCGCAAATTATAGAGCAGGTCCTATTCCTGCCCAGATTTTCTCCTATGGAGATAGGAAGGGTGAGGATTGCTCACCCCATTGGAGATCCAATGGAGACAGTAGGGGTTTCAAGCACATAGTCATGTACAGTTGCCTCATGCACACAACCTTGTGCTTTACTCAGGCTGGATTCCAAGTAAAGCACATGGCCAAATAGAGAAGGGGGATTGTGAGCGATTCTTACTTGTCTCTTCTCCATTTAAAGCTGAGAGACTGCATTGCAAATTATGAATACTAATAACCGTACCCACTTCTTTGGTAACAGATCCCTATGCAGTTCAAACAATAAATACCAACAGAAAACATATGAGACCATAAGTCATACTACAAGTACCGAAAATTAATTCAAAATATAAATCTTTATTAATTCATATAGACAATCAAAAATTGGACATTAAAAACATACACATTAAAACCACAAGAACAAACAGCATGGTGGTGGTCAATCCATTAACCATAGTAAAGAGTAGCACGTCATAATAATATACAAAATCAATCCATAAGTGTAAGAACAAGGGCTATACCGGCCACAGAAAATATAAACTCCATCTCAATTAAAACACAAGTGTCAAAGTAATATACCTGTGCCTCAGGTCAAATTAGCCCCAGACCATCACCACAGGGTGCCACCACAGGGAGCCATTATTCTAGGTATTATACTGTGTGGGCATACTAGGACGTGGGATAAGGGACAGGGCAAGGGACATGGTTTATTATGCAAAAAAAAAAAATTTATCCCTCTTCCTTCGCCATAGAGGTTAGGAGGTATGTACCTCTATGGGGGCCGGGATCTGGACGCACATTGTGCAGCTAAATAACGGCTCCCAATATGATCGTGTGCATGAGGCCTTAGTTTGTTGGAGGCTGTCTGTCAATCTGTGTAGCCAAATCTGTTGATATTGCTCATATCATATGTGTAAGTAGATTTCCTTCATGTCAATAAAGAGGTTGGAGGAGAAGAATCACTTTACACACCTATTTCTTCAGCAGCTTGAGTCATGGTTCTGACAATTTGATTTTTTAAAAACGTGTGGCGTTTTTCTACGTCACATGTCTTCTAGCAATGTTTGGAGAGGGCTCACTTTTCTATACTCGGGACTGTGTTTGCTGCATATGGGCGCCGCCATCTTGGTGAAGATCTTTGCTCCCCGTGTCATAATTGGGGAGCAGCGATCTGGTCATATGACCTGTGCAAAGACCCGTGGCTGTCTGAATTTAAGCATTTCATTACACTGTGCCACACACTGTGGTATGGCAGTATATGGTAGGATCAATGAGACAACCTAGGGTCAAGGTACCCTAGGAAGTGTGAAAAATAGTAAAAAAAAAAAAATTTAAATCACCCCCGTTTCCATAGAACTGATACAAATATAAAGATTAAAAAAAAAAAAAAACATGTTAGGTACCCTCACGTCTCAAAATGTCTGATCTTTCAAAATATAATAATGATTATTCCCGGAGTTTAACCACGTAACGGAAAATGACACTTTTTTTGTCATTTGGCAAAAAAAGTGATCAAAAGTATGTACAGTCCACAAAATGATGTCATTGAAAACATTGAAACTGCACACAGCTCCGTACACTCAAGTATGAAAATGTTTTTAGCTCTGCAAGATGGCAAAATGAAGATTTTTTGGTACAGGTTTTAATTTTTTTAATTGATGGAAACATTGTTAAACCTTTATTAATTTGACATCCCCATGATCACACCAACCCAAAGAATAAAGTAGACATGTCATTTTGGGTGTACAGTGAAAGCCGTAAAATCTTAGCCCACAAGCAAATGCAATTTCACTTCATTCAAAAAAAATTTTCATGCTTCCCAGTACGCGGCATGGAATATTTAATACAGTCACTATGAAGTGCAATTTGTTACACAGAAAATCCATGTTTTATACATGGGAAAAAAAAGTTAGGAATTTTTGAAGGTGGGGAGTGAAAAATGAAAACCCAAAAATGAAAAGGGGCCTGGTCGTTAAGATGTTCAGCTAGACTGAAGATTCTAGTTGTTATAGAGGATATAATATAGGAATCTAAATTAATGTCCCTACTCCAGCCTCTAGCAAAAAAGACAAATTTATGCTCATGACTTCGGAGGAGATTTTTTTTTATAGGTAATCAGGTGGGGATTTTACATAAAGGAGAAAATGGTAGAAAGGATATCTCGTACCCCACATAATGTTTCTAGTTTAGTTGTGGAAAAGTAGGTGATGAGTAGGAGATGAGCGAGCACTAAAATGCTCGGGTGCTCGTTATTCGAGACAAACTTTTCCCGATGCTCGAGTGCTCGTCTCGAATAACGAACCCCATTGAAGTCAATGGGAGACTCGAGCATGTTTCAAGGGGACCAAGGGTCTGCACAGGGAAGCTTGGCCAAACACCTTGAGGAAACACCACGGAAATGGACAGGAAACAGCAGGGGCAGCATGCATGGATGCCTCTGAGGCTGCTTAATCACACCATTATGCCAAAATTATGGGCAACAGCATGGCGATGACAGAGTGACCGAATGAGGCTAGATAGCATCTAAAACATCCAATAATTGACCCTGACACTATAGAAGACGGCATACTGCTAATACAGGGTTACCTGTGCTGTCAATGTTAAAGAAGGCCATTGTCTTGTTGCACCAACCGTAGGTAAAGTCTTCTACCCTAGGGGCATCCTGGTCAGCCCTATAGTTACAGTGATAGTCATGGTTGGGGTGTCCCTGAGAATACAGTCAGTCAGAAGAGACCAGCTAGCAAGAAGAATAAGTACGTTTGCAATAGAAAGCGTGGAAGCATGCAGACTTCCCTGTAGCTTCACAGATGTGGCACTGGTCAGCAGGACTTGGAAAGGACCATTGTAGCAAGGCTCCAGACTCTCTCTCTGGTCTCTTTACCACCACGTAGTCTCCAGGCCTCAGGTTATGCGTCCTGAGGTCTTTGTCTGGATCTGAAAAGGAATCAGAAACACTTTTGCGGACCTTTTCCAAGGCCTGGCTCAACTGTATGGCATATTCCTCATGGTTTCCTGCCATCAGCTACAGTGTCTGTGGGAAGTAGGGGCATAGTCTGGATGCACAGAAATTGGAAGTGGTCCGAAATTAATAGAGGGCAGCAGGACAGCACTTCGGCCATGGTTCCCTGTTACTTCCATGGCCTCCCTGGATCTTGTCCTTACTTAGTCTGTTTGTGGAGTACACAGGGGGACATCCCGTGGCATACAGGGCATACTGTATTCATTCTTGCATCACCAAAGCTCAAAATGGAGAATTTCTGCTTTATCTGCACTTCAAGTTCACAAGCCTGTCAGGTCTAAGCATAACTATTCACCCCCCCCCTCGCTCTGCCTCATTAACCCTTAAAACTCCAAAAACCAGGTACCAGAGACATTGCAACTTTTATTGTAGTAATTTTTCTCTAATGGTCAGGAACAAATATGTTTTAACTGGACCATACCCAAACAAACATCTCCCACTGCAAGAACTATCTTAGCAGAAATCTGAAATTAGGTGAAATCGCCTCAGCTGGCTCGTATTCCAGACATCTGCCAAGAATCTCCAAGGGTGCTCAGCTGCTAAACTACAACAAAACCAGTTGTTTTCTACAACTATTATCCGCGACCAGCCTTTATGGCTGCCAACAGAGTCATAGGCAAATAATAGAGATGAGCGAGCACTAAAATGCTCGGGTTCTTTTCTCGAATAACGAACCCCATTGAAGTCAATGGGAGACTCGAGCATTTTTCAAGGGGACCAAGGGTCTGCACAGGGAAGCTTGGCCAAACACCTGGAACCTCAGAAAATGATGGAAACACCAAGGAAATGGACAGGAAAAAGCAGGGGCAGCATGCATGGATGCCTCTGAGGCTGTATAATTGCACCATTATGCCAAAATTATAGGCAACAGCATGGCGATGACAGAGTGACCGAATGAGGCTAGATAGCATCTAAAACATCCAATAATTGACCCTGACACTATAGAAGACGGCATGCAGAGGTAGTGGCAGCAGCGGCAGGCTAGAGAGTGGCATGGCGACATACTCCAAATGGACTCAGGCTTCAAACCAATTAAAAAAATTCCTTTTGGCGAGGATAACGTGTAGCACTGTATGTATCAGTATTTTGCCTGGTCAAAGCGGCAGAGAGGAACCAAAGGAGGTGAGCCAGAAGCGCTGAAATGATTTACTATGTGAACAAAAAGTTGACGGTATATTGAGTCGATAACACAGCATGGTGGCGACATAGTGACCAAGTTCCATAACATATCTGGTGAAACACCCGAAAAATGAGCCTGACACAGCTCGTTTGATAAGGGGACAACATGTGGAGGCAGCCATGGAGACGACTTCCATGATGGGGCATCCATATTGTGCTGCTATGATTGAAACTTCAGGTCTCCAGCATGGCGGCGACAGATGCGCTGAGTTCCATTGTGTATCTGGTGAAACACCTGAAAATTCTGCCTGACACAGCTCGTTTGATAAGGGGATGATGTGCTGTATTTCCTCTCGCGCTCCAGCGCCTGGGGTATAGACAGTTGAAAGTTGCGCATGGAGACATTGGTGGACACTGTGGAGGATCATGGAGGCGAAATGGACAGGAAACAGCATTTGTCGCATTGGTGTGAGACGTTGGGTTTGCGACGCACGTGTGGATATCATGAGCGCGACATGGCAGAGTAAACGCGGCCAAGTATGCATGGAATGCCTACTGATCTGCCTACAATCATTGGAAGATTGAGCTGGCAGCCTGCCGTAGGCGACTTTCAGGCTGTCCAAGCCCCTGGTCTCTCGGCTCCAGACGGCGAAAATTCTAGAGTTTTCAACGTAATCCGAAGGGGCTACAACAACAGCACCTTCAACGACCTTTTGTATAAAGATCGATTGTAGTACTGTTCTTTCACGTCCATTGGCTTGGTTATGGAGGGGTCGAAGGGCCCTCTACAGATGCCGTCAAGCAGCGCTGACATAATATCGCGTAATGTTTGTTTGCCAGTCGATTTTCGTGGTGATCACCACCCAGGGGGCGACAGAATTCAACATTTGATGTGGAGGCCGATGGAACACACACCCAACAAGTATCTGCCTGAAACAACTCGTTTGCTAAGGGGATGCAATGTATGGAGGGGCAAGGCTATATGGACGACTTTGGGCAGCGCTATGGATGAGATGACGTTTGGATGGTAAGCAATGGATACATGTTGGAGGCAGCTATAAGGAACGACGGGTGGGGTGGGATGCTGCTAACTGGACGACCAATTAAATTTGGATAGTGCCTGTTATGTGGCAGTCACAAAAAGTTTTCAAGCCAAGGAGTGCAGTTCGGCGGACTCCAGAAAAAATTAAGAATAGCATTGTAGCTATAGCTAAAAAGTCCAGTTGCGTCCCATGGCAAAACAATAGCCAGTATTGGGGGCCAGAAGCGTTTACTTTGAAAAAAATATAATTTTCAAAGCAGACGGGGGCTACAAACAGCACTTCTAAGAACCTTTTGTATAAGATCAAGTGTAGTACTGGTCTTATAAGTAATTGGCTTGGTTATGTTAGTTGGATCTTGAGATGGAGCTGGCAGTCCGCTGCCAGGCGAGATTTCTCCTGACCAAGCCCCTGCCTCTCGGCTCCTCCCCACCCAAAATGGGCCTGGGGGCCAGAAGCCCAGAAGCCCCCAGCAGAAGCCATGAAAACAACCCAAAATTCTGCCTGACACAGCTCGTTTGCTAATGGGACGATGTATAGAGGCAGCTATATGGACAACTTTGGGAGGCAGCTATGGAGATGATGTGTGGAGGTAGCAATGGAGACAACGTGTGGAGGCAGCTATAAAGACGACGTGTAGAGGCTGCTATGGAGACAATTACATTTGGATAGTGCCTGTATGTGGCAGACCAAAAAAGTTTTCAAACCAGAGGAGCAGGTAGGTGGCCCTCCAGAAAAATTATATACATAGAGTACCTGTATGTGGCACTCCCAAAAATTGTTTAAAACAGAGGACCGGGTAGGTGGCCCTCCAGAACCCTCCAGTACTATAGCTAGAGCCAGTCGGCCCTGGCAAAAAATAGCCAGTTTCCAAAAAATAGCCAGTTTCCTCTGCTTTAGTGTACACAGAGGAGGAGAAGGAGGACAATGAGGAGGAGGAGTTCATACATTATTCAGGTTGAGCTTCTTTCACCTGGTGGAGAATGGAAATCCTGAGAAATCCAGGCTTTATTCATCTTGATAAGCGTCAGCCTGTCAGCGCTGTCAGTCGACAGGCGTGTACGCTTATCGGTGATGATGCCACCAGCTGCACTGAAAACCCGCTCGGACAAGACGCTAGCGGCAGGGCAGGCAAGAACCTCCAAGGCGTACAGCGCCAGTTCGTGCCACATGTCCAGCTTTGAAACCCAGTAGTTGTAGGGAGCTGTGTGATCATATAGGACGATGGTATGGTCAGCTACATACTCCCTCACCATCTTTCTGTAAAGATCAGCCCTACTCTGCCGAGACTGGGGACAGGTGACAGTGTCTTGCTGGGGTGACATAAATTTAAAACAGAGGACCGGGTAGGTGGCCCTCCAGAAAAATTAAATACATAGAGTACTATAGCTAGAGCCAGTTGGCCCTGGCAAAAAATAGCTAGTTTCCTCTGCTTTAGTGTACAAAGAGGAGGAGAAGGAGGACAATAAAAAGGAGGAGTGCATACATTATTCAGGTTGAGCTTTTTTCACCTGGTGGAGAATGAAAATCCGGAGAAATCCAGGCTTTATTCATCTTGATAAGCGTCAGGCTGTCAGTCAACAGGCGTGTACGCTTATCGGTGATGATGCCACCAGCTGCACTGAAAACTCGCTCGGACAACATGCTAGCAGCAGGGCAGGCAAGAACCTCCAAGGCGTACAGCGCCAGTTCGTGCCACATGTCCAGCTTTGAAACCCAGTAGTTGTAGGGAGCTGTGTGATTATTTAGGACGATGGTATGGTTAGTTACATACTCCCTCTCCATCTTTCTGTAAAGATCAGCCCTACTCTGCCGAGACTGGGGACAGGTGACAGGTGACAGTGTCTTGCTGGGGTGACATAAAATTGGCAAAGGCCTTGTAAAGCGTACCCCTGCCAGTGCTGGACAAGCTGCCTGCTCGCCTACTCTCCCTCGCTACTTGTCCCGCAGAAGTACACCCTCTGCCGCTAGCGCTGTCAGAAGGGAAATACTGTTTCAGCTTGTGCACCAGGGCCTGCTGTTATTCATGCATTCTCACACTCCTTTCCTCTCCAGGGATGAGAGTGGAAAGATTTTGCTTGTACCGTGGGTCCAGGAGAGTGAACACCCAGTAATCGGTGCTGGAATAAATTCTTTGAACGCGAGGGTCACGGGATAGGCAGCCTAGCATGAAACGTGCAAGAATTCACTCCCCTCACTGGCCTGACTGTCCATTTCCTCCTCCTCCAACTCCTCCAACTCCTCTTCTTCTGCCCATACACGCTGAAAAGTGAAGGACTGAACAATGCTCCCCTCTTCTGTCTCGCCAACATTCTCCTCCTCTTCCTCCTTCTCCTCCTCTACCTCCTCCGATATGCGCTGAGAAACAGACCTGAGGGTGCTTTGGCTATCAACAAGGGAATCTTCTTCCCCCGTCTCTTGTGACGAGCCGAAAGCTTCTGACTTCATGCTGACCAGAGAGTTTTTCAACAGGCCAAGCAGCGGGATGGTGAGGCTGATGATGGTGGCATCACCACTGACCATCTGTGTTGATTTCTCAAAGTTACTCAGCACCTGACAGATATCAGACATCCACGTCCACTCCTCATTGTAGACCTGAGATAGCTGACTGACCTAACTACCAGTTCTGGTGGAAGTTGACATCTGGCAGTCTAAAATCGCTCTGCGCTGCTGGTAAACTCTGGATAACATGGTTAATGTTGAATTCCACCTCGTGGGCATTTCGCACAACAGTCGGTGAGCGGGCAGTTGGTGGCGGCGCTGCTTTGCCCTGAGAGTGCCAGCATCTGTGCTGGACTTCCTGAAATGCGCACAGATGCGGCGCACCTTCGTGAGCAAATCAGACAGATTGGGGTATGTCTTGAGGAAACACTGAACTATGAGATTTAACACATGGGCCAAGCATGGCACATGTGTCAGTCTGCCGAGTTGCAGAGCCGCCAACAGGTTACGGCCATTGTCACACACATCCAAGCCTGGCTTCAGGTCCAGCGGTGCCAGCCACAGATCAGTCTGCGCCGCGATGCCCTGTAATAACTCTTGGGTGGTGTGCCTTTTATCGCCTAGGCTCAGCAGTTTGAGCACCACCTGCTGTCGCTTAGCAATGGCACTGCTGCTGTGCCTAGAGCTAACATTTGGCATTTTTTTTTTTTAAATAAAACAATGCTATCCTATTGCTATGGCTAGTTTCTAACCTACACTGACAGCACACAACTGGATTTTGCCTGATGACTTTGAGTTATAAAAAGAAATAAACGTAAAAAAAAGTAAATCAGAAGACTGTGCCTAATTCAAATCAAACCCCTAATAAATTGTCCCACTTCGGTGTTTGAGGTGGATATGTGTGTCACTAAGAGCTAAACACAATGGTCGCAAGTCTCCCAGCAAATTCCTCACAATATGGTACTAGCTGCACTACTAGTGGCAGCAAGCCCAGCCACAAGCAAACCAAAAAAAAGTAAAATATAACGCTATTGTAGGCCTAAATAAGCCATTGGGGTTCTCCTATGGCTATTTTCTAGCCTACACTGAAAGCACACTGCTTTGCCAGATTACTTTGAGTTATAAAAAGAAATAAACGTAAAAAAAAATAAATCAGCAGACTCTGCCTAATTCAAATCAAACCCCTAATAAATTGTCCCACTTCGGTGTTTGAGGTGGATATGTGTGTCACTAAGAGCTAAACACAACGGTAGCAAGTCTCCCTGCAAATTACTCACAATATGGTACTAGCTGCACTACTAATGACAGCAAGCCCAGCCACAGGCAAACCAAAAAAAAAGTAAAATAAAATGTTATTGTAGCCCTAAGAAGGGCTGTTGGATTCTTGTAGAATCACTCCTGCCTAACACTATTCTAATAGAACATTCTAACGCTTTCCCTGACCAACAGCAGCTCTCTCCCTAGCGCCATCCAGACAGAGAATGATCCGAGCAGCGCGGGCAGAGGCTAGTCTATTCCAGGGTCACCTGATCAGGCCAGCCAACCACTGCTATCGACGTGTAAGGCACAGTGGTAAAATTTGGCAGTTTTTTGTAAATAAACCAGAGGAACCGACCGTGGGTATATGTCGTATCTGCGGGCACAAAGTGAAGCGTTGCCAGGGAGCTAACCTTGGCACCACGGCCCTACGCCAACACATGCACCGTCACCATCCAATGGCCTGGGAGAAACGGGTGTCCGATGTGGTCCATCCTGAAGGCGAGCAAAAGCAGCAGCACCTAGTGGAACACATGCTGTTTCAGCAAGTCAAGGCTCCAGCACCTCTGCCGAATGAAGCTGTTTGTCTTTGACATCATCTCCCGGTCCAGATGCTACTGCTCCTCGCTACGCATGGCGCCAGCAGTCGTTGAGAAAGGCGATTACAAAGAGACAACTCTATGCGTCCAGCCATCTTAAGTCACCCACTGAAAATGAGTGACTTTTTTCCAGCTGCTGAGAGGGAGAAACAACTGGCATACTATAGAGAAATACTTTGCACAGAGTTGGCCGCTGCCTATGTGCGCCATTGTCCATCGTCTGTCAGGTTTGACCGTGGGATTCTTGGCAGTCATTGCTCACGTACTACTGCCACGGCTGCTGTGGGGAGCTGGGGGGGGGGGTAGGAGCAGTAGCAGCTCCATCAGCAGCAGCTTAAGTCTGGATTCCTCATTAAGCAACTTCCTTCACCCGTCTAGTGAGGAGGGTAGCCGCCATCAGCAGCAGCAGGACATGGAGCAGATCCTGCACCAGCAGGTGGTGGCCTACTTGGACAGCAGGACAGCACTTTATCACCTCAGGTAGAGGATCCCATGGACTACTGGGAAGCCAAACTTGAATCAGGCTTGGATTGGCCAGGATTTCAACTCATCATTGCTCAATTCATCACATTAGATCAGCCATGACGCCTCCTCCAAATGTTGAGAAATGAGTCTGGGTTCTAACTACCTGCCTCAGCCACTATTCTGATGCTGCCACCCGCCTGATGCCACACATCTGCTGCCAGTTGCTCCATCTGCCTCCTAGCATCTTTATCAGGGACTGGAATTGTCCACCACCTCCACACTATATCATTGTGCCACTCTGCAGGCTCCTGCTGCTGCTACTGACGCCACCTCCACACTATATCATTGTGCCACTCTGCAGGCTCCTGCTGCCACTGCTGCCGCTTTCACACTATATCATTGTGCCACTCTGCAGGCTCCTGCTGCTGATGCCACCTCACACTATATCATTGTGCCACTCTGCGGGCTCCTGCTGCTGCTACTGACTCCACCTCTCACTATATCATTGTGCCACTCTGCGGGCTCCTGCTGCCGCTGCTGCTACTGATGCCACCTCCACACTATATCATTCTGCCACTCTGCAGGCTCCTGCTGCTGATGCTACTGATGCCACCTTCACACTACATCATTGTGCCACCCTGCAAGGTCCTGCTGCTACTGATGCTACCTTCACACTATATCATTGTGCCACTCTGTGGGCTCCTGCTCCTGCTGCTGCTGATGCCACCTCCACACTATATCATTTGACCACTCTGTGGCCTACCATGTTGCTGCCACCTCCACACCTCTGACCTCATGCTGCTGCTGCTGCTGATGCCACCTTTGCAGTTCTTTTTTGTCAAAGGCTGGATATTTATAGGAAAACTATAATGTATAATGGATGTGGCCTCTCAAATCTACAAATTAAAATTTACTTTGAATATTTGGAATTCAAATTAATTTCCAACTTCAATGTTGTGCCACAATGTGGCCTCCTCTGCTGTGGGTTTTGTGGGCTCCCCACTATATCATTGTGCCACTCTGTGGCTTTCCCTGTTGTGGCCACCATGTTGCTGACACCGGTGGGCTCCTGCTGCTGAACACAGAAGACATGCAAGTATCCCATTTACTGGTCATCTCTATTCTGGATCAACTCCTGTTTGTTTTTGGCTTTAGCAATACTGATGGATTATTGACCGATTGAAAGAGGACAGTGACGCGTGAAAAAAAGGGCAAAATGATCAGTGACATCAATGCAAAATTACTGCAAACACCCTCTGCACTCCTTAGGGGGGTTTCTACATGTATCTGCGTTTAACAGAACAGGTTCTGTCATAATCTATGGAATCATCTCATTAAGAGGAGTGCACTCTGTGATGTTATTGTGAGATCTAGGCCCTCAGCTCAGTCCTATCGAGCTGGCACAGACTGTACCTTGTCAAGCTGCGTTCCCGCTTCGCTTATTTGGGGAAGTTGGCCTATGTAAGTGCACATGGAAGTGAAGAGTGAAGCAATTCTAAGAGCAGCGGCTGTTATGTGTGTGTCATACTAACACAGCATTGTTTGAAGACCAAACCAGGCTCCCTATGCATATTTAAGCATGGCACAACGTTCTACAACACCCTACAGGCTCTCTGCAGCCAGGAAATACCTGATTTTTCTACAGTGATTCGGGTTGAATCGAATTTTTCCGAAAAATTTGACGAATCGGGACGAACCACATTTTAACAAATTTGCCCATCTCTAGTGGTGGGCATGAGAGTATCAGCAGGGTGTGAATTCCGAAAAACATAGCACATGGCACACACTTTAAGCAGCAGCCCCTGCAGGTCTGTTGGCCTGCCCAAGTTGAGCACACATGTAATATATGAGATGTGTGTCAACATAGTTGCTATAAGGTTCCAGCAGGGCCGGATTAAGACTTCCATGGGCCATGGACTGTATGATGGGCAGTTTCTTGGGGAATGGATGATGCATCCCTTCTGCCTGGTTTCAATCTGTGGTTTCAGGCCCTTTGGGGGACCTACAAAGGTCCTGAAATGTCTCTTGTGTGCATGTGTATTGAGAGCATGAACAGATGTAAGAGAATTTCATGGGTGAAGGCAGTTCCTAATATAAAATTTGATGGGTGGTTTTCAGACACTACTATTTTGTCAGCCAAGAGTTGTCATCCTGTACATACACTTAAACCAATCCCTTATAGTGAATTTCTTAGGGCCAAACCCATTTGTATGAGGACCAATGTGGAGAGATTACAGTCAGATTGAGGAAAAGACGATAGGGCTCATCTGAATTGAAAAAGACTAAGAAACGGTTAGATAAATTAAATGAATCTAAATCATAAGAGAAGATCTTTGCCCGTTTTTAGCACAACATATAGGGGCATATTTATCAGGACCTCTGCGCACCGCCAGTGGCGCAGAGGCCCTGAAATAATCGCAAATGCTAGCTTATTGCTAGCTTTTGCGATTATTTTCCCCAAACCGCCACCTTCAGGGGCGAGAAGGGGGGGCGCGGCCAGACGGGAGTGGGTCGGCGCGGGGCGTTACTGTCCCTGCGCCTGCACACTCGCTGCTGCCGGCGACTTTTCATACGTGAAAAGTCGTCGGTTGCGTTTTTTTCTACGCCAGGCCCTGCCTGCCGTAGGATAAACGCTGCGCAACTGGCAGCCCGATACATGAAGAGGCAGAAGCCTCTTCATGTATCGGGCTGCGAATTTGCAGCGGCGGGGCAAGAGCGCCAGCGTATGATAAATATCCCCCATAGTCCACAATAACAAACCATTGTTAACATTATCAAAAGTTATCTCCCGTTACTGAATCAGGATTTAATTATACATTTTAAGAATATCTTAAAGAATGAATGTACATTTGCACCTGAAAGAGTAAAAAACTGTTCACACCACTCTGGGATATTGGCTGTCAAGGGTTTTTTTTTAAATGTGGAGGGTCTGATGTGATAAAATAAAAATTGATTGTGAAAGGTTATTATTGGTTTTCCTGGGATTTTTTGGTGTTAAAGTAGTCAAATTGAGGGTTTTTTAGACTTTTCACAGGACTACATACACCTCTTCATTAATCCGGCCTAAACATAGAACTACTGCGAGTGCAACACTGTGCAAAGCCAGATGCATGACTTGAGACTATTGCAAAAAATGTCAAGACTTTTTATGCATTTTGAGCCTTTTTTGGGGACTTTTTGAAAAAAAAATCCCAGACAGAAAATAGACCAAAGCCACTTTAATGAATCTAAGGTGCCTTCTACACTTGCGTTGCAGATCACGTCAGAGTCTGATCAGGGAGCAATCAGGGTTTGGTCAGTGAAAAACTGACATTTTGCATCAGAGCTCAATCAGTTTTCAGTTAGAGTTTGTTCAGTGTCTCAGTTTTTCCTGCACGTTTGCAATGCAATTTCAATAAGTTTGACTCAGGACTGAGCTCTGTCTTTTCTATGGCAATTGATGCGTAAAAAACACATTGCACTTGCATTGGACTTACAAGGGGACAGAGTGCAATGCAAGTTCTGCGCCGCCACCTCCACGCTTTGTCATTCTGCCACTCTGTGGTTTACCATGTTGCTGCCACCTCCAAAAATTTTTCATTGTGCCACTCTCGGACCTCATGCTGCTGCCGCCACCTCCACACTCTGTCATTGGGCCACACTGTGGCCTAACTTGCTGCTGCCACCTGTCACTCTCTGACACTGCTGCTGCTTCCACCACCTCTACACTCTGTTATTCTGCCACCTGTCACTCTCTGACCTCCTCCTGCTGCTTCCACCACCTCTACACTCTGTTATTCTGCCACTTTGTGGCCTACCATGTTGCTGCCTCTAACCATCGCTTAATTTTAAATAATTCCGCCCCAGGCTTTAAGGGTTCTGTCACACTGTGCGTTTTTGGACCATTTTTAAACCATGTTTACCATGCATTTGGCTGGTTTTAATCCATTTCACAGCTGCCTACTCTTCAAGAAATGAGGATAAGCAGATTGAAACCAGCCAAACGCATGGTAAACATACAAAAATGCATGATTTTTTAAAACGGACCAAGAACGCACTGTGTGACAGCACCCCAATAGTACCGCCGAGGAGCTAAGAGCCGGAACATGACGTCAGAGAGCTGGGGCGTAGAGAGAGCAGGGCGTGCACTCTCTCTCCTAGCACCTCCAAAGGGAACTGGAGGCCAGATCACAGTAAGTGGGAGAATACATTAAAATTAGAGATGAGCGAGCACTAAAATGCTCGGGTACTCGTTATTCGAGACGAACTTTTCCCGATGCTCGAGTGCTCGTCTCGAATAACGAACCCCATTGGAGACTCGAGCATTTTTCAAGGGGACCAAGGGTCTGCACAGGGAAGCTTGGCCAAACACCTGGGAACCTCAGAAAAGGATGGAAACACCACGGAAATGGACAGGAAACAGCAGGGGCAGCATGTACAGCTGCCTACACTTCAAGAAATGAAGATAAACAGATTCAAACCAGCCAAAAGCATGGCAAACATACAAAAATGCATGATTTTTAAAAACGGACCAAGAACGCACTGTGTGACAGCACCCTAATAGTATCGCCAAGGAGCTAAGAGCCGGCCCATGACGTCAGAGAGCCGGGGCTTAGAGAGAGCAGGGTGTGCACTCTCTCTCCTAGCTCCTCCAATGGGAATTGGAGGTCAGATCACAGCAAGTGGCAGAATACATAAAAATCCATCCATGCTGAGGGGTGCCCAGGTGACATCAGCCTGGGTGAATCCGTCTCTTTTATATAAGTCTGTATGTTTTCTGAGCAAACTACCCTTTGCTGTATTTGCTTATAAACTAATAAACCAGAACTAACATAAAGAAAACGAGGCCGCGTAATGCTGATGGCAGTGAAACCCTGATGGTAGATGTCCAAAAAATGTTATTGATGAAGCTGTAATCAATTTCATGCTAAACTTATAACAATTGTTACTACTGATTGTCCTTATTTTGTGAATTGAAAAGAAAAAAAAAAAAAAAAGAGATAGTACGGCCAAGGATAATTCCCAGAACGTTGATGGACTCTCTGCCATGTACATTGACCATTGCCGTTCAACTTTATAGGTTGCCTATTGGGGGTCTAACCAGTAACGCCTGCACTCCACTGGCCACCACCTCACCTACTTCCATCAGAGGAGCTTGGAGTTTGCCGCATCAGTTTTTCCCATCACACCCCAACAAAAAAACCACCCTGTTCTTCCCTATTTCGCTTTCCCATCTCAACCAAATTGCAGTACCATGGTACAAATGCACCCCCATATTCTGTCCACGGTATTCTCTTAATTATCATGGACTTTTCCATAGACTACTGGATGATTCTCCATATAATTTTTTGCTAATTCCTGCCTAGTTTTCAAGTAATTGCATGTAAACCCATTAAATTGCGTCACGAGTCATCCTTTAGTCGACCTCAGATCTGGATATTCCGTAATGCATATCCCCAGGATCTAGTTTTTTACGCTCCATCAACAGGCCCTTACACCCACTGAAGTTCTCAAAGTGCTAAATCTTATTTCAGAATTTTCCCTAGTGTCCCTATACGTGATCCCGTCTCCCTATAACCCTAAGTAGGCCCTAGAAAGGGCCAACTGTTGGTTTTTAGAAGTTCCATCCAGCCTCTTCTGACTGACGCTTATGTAAAAACGTCAACCTCTTTTTAGATGTCTCTGCCTCTCTTTGCTGATGTTATGGTGTCTGTTCCTGCCTTTATAACTAGGGGATGTCAATAAATCGGGGTGTACATAGTGGTTTGTGCGCCCCATGCTGTGTGTGCTGTATGTCGGGACTCCTTTCTGTGTTTTTAGTTTTTCCCTGTAAGATGGATGCTGGGGTACTTATAGCAAAAAAATAGTTGTAGAGATCCGTTTTGTGAAAGGTGGGAGGGGCCCTCTAATAAAAGGCCTAGACAAATGGTGAGCGGTTTGTAGTCGCCTAGTGCGATACACCCCGTGTTGGAGATGGAGCTTGGGGGGATATCATCACAGGCAGTAAATTTCTTTTTAGATGTCCCTATAATGATTCTTCTGACAGGAGGATGTGACATCAGGAATCAGTTACAGGAAGTCAATATTAATCATGATACATGGTACATTTTCATATAGTCTGACCATATGACTTGACCTTGTGGTGTACCGGATATAGTCCCCAAGGTCAGCTGAGCTAATATCGGGTAACATGGTGGATGTGAAATGACTCTCCGAAAAAAAACCCACAACCTTCTTCTTCCTCCTTCCGGTGCAAGGACTATTAGGAACAGTATTTTCCGGTTCCAAGAATATTATTTGTATTATGCTCTTTAAATATGTACATGCCGCCAAACCTGCTTTTTATTTTATAATTTTATGCTCTAATTTGCTCTTTAAATTTAATCGCAACCTTGTAATCTGAACACGAGTCTAGATGTGATATCCAGAGTCCGGTTTGGGGAGATAGAAGGATTTTTATTGATTTCATCAACGACCATAAAAAGAGCCAAGAGATTCTTATAGTAAGAAGCATGGGCCATGCAAAATAAAGAGAAGAATCTAAAAAAAAAAACAAATTGAATCTAAAAAAAAAGAAAGAAAAGGGTAGGGAGGGCACAATCTGCACGGAGAGGACATAGACATCTGTTGGAGGCTGATAATGCTTTCCATGTAGTTGCAGGTGAAACACTGGCGCGCAACAGACAGATCTGGATCTAGCCAAACCTATAATTGTGCAACCACAGTCTATCAACTTCCATTGTAATGCAATATATAGGAAAGAAAACATACAAATTACTGGATCTATCTATGGATAAGAGTCGTGCATCTCAGTTGTGTTTGGTGGCAAGAAATTCCTTGGTAGTCATCTCCCGAGGGGAAGGGGGAAGAAAGTATGTTTCTATAACCGTCCCTCACTACTCCCTTAATTGCTCCTGTCCTGACAAGTCTCCAAGACAGTCCCGGACATGTTTCTGCTCGAAAAAAGCATCTTCAGGGGGGAGAGTACAGTGCTTTGGGGGGAGAGGGAAAATAACACATATTATTGGTATACAGAGGGCAATGTCCATAGAGTGGATAGGAGATATAGAGGCCTATCGCCCAGTGGTCTCTGTGTCTATGGGAGATCTACTATTGAACAGCAGCGCACTGCCACTTTGGCAGCCTGCTGTCAGTTCTTGAAGTCTTCCTCCCCTGAACAGAGAGAAGGATGAAGATGCTTTTTTTTTTTTTTAACGCAGACCACCCCAACTTATAAAGTAAAATGTAGTAATCCAGGATGCACCCATTTAAATGGCCAAGATCAAGGAAGTACTAATTTGCAACAATTAACCCTTTAATTTGGTGCTGAATAGATGACCTCAGGATTATAATCTTTATAGATGATTGATTAATTTTACTAATTGAAACGTCTCACAAATCCACATCATGTGTAGTGTCCCCCCCCCCCCCCCGCTGTAGTTTATATTATTAAGGACAAAGTTTCAGTTTTTTATAAGCTCAGCAGTGAAATTGTACATCACTACAATTTGTATGTTGTTGCAGAAATTGTTGTATGTAATTGCAGAAATATTGGAAAATTATCACTGTAACCTCCAAATTAAAATAAAATGTTTAACATGCTACGGAGAGTAGTTTGGTAGCCAGAACAAAAACTGTCTGTGTGCAGCAGAAGACACAAAGTTTTCATTTGAAAAGGGGCTTTGCCTTGTTCCTTTACTACTGGAAAAATTCCAAAAACAAAAATAACAGTCTTTATACTTTAGGCTAAAAAAAAAAAAATAATAACAACAATACCTGCCTGGCTAAGCTCTAACTGCACATAGTCTTCTTCCCTGACTACTGAGAGAGTTACTACGTACCGGCCACCTGACACTAAAGAAGCAAAGTTGTGGGTTTTACCTCACACAATCACAGTCCTTGGACAGGTTTGTAGATCTCACACAGGAGACTCCAGACAGGTAGATAGGACCTGTCTCTCCACATGGTCCCCCATAGTCACACAGTGCAGACATTGGTAGCTCAAGAAGAGCGGAGCTTCAACATCATGTATCCTGTGTGCTACATGTATAACCTTTGCTGGACAGGATAGATAGAAATACCAATCCCCACTACGACAACATCCCACATCGCCACACATCACAAATCAAATCAGGCCTAAAACAGGACTCCCATCATCCCTTGAAACGCTATGTCTTGCTAAAGCAACCCAGCTTTCCTGGACTTTTACATCTCACTCAGCTTCCCATAGGTGAGATGTGAACTTCCGGTCCCTTAAAAGACAGATGCAAGAAACCTCGTAGAATATAAGCGATCTCCAACACTTTACCGTCGCTGTCTCACAATATACAGAATTGATTCATAGATTTGTGTAAAACTAAGAAATAAACTGCAGAAAAAGATCACTGTTCATTGAAAGGATAAATGCGATGAATACAGCTCTAAAATTGTAAAATGAAAATAAAAATAGGGAAATTTTAATATTCTTACTTAATACTAAGCCTGTAAGCAATGATTACAGAAGAGGATAGTATCATATTGTGAAGGGGTTTAGAGGAGCTTGAAACTTAAGTGAAGAAATGGGAAATTTATTTTCATGTGGAGAAATTTTGAGGTTCTGTAAGATGGATCATCGAATTCAAAACAAAATGCATGTATTTGTTATGGATGAGCTTTGGTAGAGGCAGGAAAATAGTTTTCTAGCAGATCGAGACACAGATTTAAAAAGTTTCAAACATAAGACTGGGCACAACCGAGAAGAAAACCTGCTTGTCTGAGCTCTAACCTGACTATATCAGGCCCTATTACGCGGCAAATCTCCTGGTGTTTGTTCTACAGACTCAGACTTTGTGGTCACAGCTCCAGGAGACAGAGAGACCCACAGTCTGTAGCTGATTGCATAGACATGTATTCCAAAAGCCCGGATGGCAAAAAATTGGAAAAAACTACCCTCTCTCCAGGGCCCCTTTTATTCCGAATTTCTAGATTTTTTTTCTACGAATTTGGGCACCTGAATTTGTTGCGGGATGAACAAGGGGTCCAGCTCCTCACTTGTCCTGCTTTGTTTTTACTATTTAACTCCACTACATTATGATAAAGACTGTGAAGGTTCAGCCCTGGAGCTTGGTGGTGGAACCCAAGTAACACGGATTCTCGGATTTTGATATGTAAATGTCTTCCCTGTGATCACATGAGTTTCCTCTTAATAGTAACTTTTTACAAAGAAGTGGGATCTGCATGGACCTGTTATTTCTCTGCTATCATGAAAACATATGTTCTTCATATCAAGGATCAAGGATGGTGCTACAGTTTTCTGTAGAATTTTCCACAATCTGCAGTTCTAGTATAGTAATGATATATGGGCACATTTACTTACCCGGTCCTGTCGCGATCCCCTATCCGACAGTCTGAGAAGAATGAAGTCCGGCGTGATTCACCAACATCTGCCCCCGCCAAGTTCCTGCATCCGCGCTTCCGCCCCTGCCGTCCGTCCCGATCCGCAGTAGTTTAGCTCTTCTCCGGGATAGGAGTGCGTGTCTTGCGACAACATTTTACAATGTTAAATCCAGCACGTTGTCCGAATCCATTGGATCGTCCGTAGCCAGCCCCCCCCTGATTTGTGTCAAGCCAATCCGATGTGCCCAAAACCCTGTTAAATGCGGCGCTAATAAAATTCAATATTGGGAAAGTGGACGAAAATTAGCCCCATTATATGCACACAGCCCCAGCCCTGGCCCTTGAATATCATGTCCTCACACTTACGTTTCACAAATAGAGAAGCACCTCTTAGAAGTAAATATCCAAAGGAATACCTGAATGTTAACAGAGACAACTCCTCCGATCAAACATCTCCATCCTTAACATATCCATAATCTTCCCACAATTTCTCAATGTCTAGTCTACAGGCTGGAGCTAGAGTCTGCCGGTGAAGATACAGAGGCGACAGAAACAGGAAGAACACCACAGCAAAGTTTTCTGTAAAGAAGATTCTGTTGAAGCCGAAGATGATAATATGAAGAAAGAAGTAAACATCCTAATTAACAAGGAGTAACCCCAGAGCGCTGCATTGAGTAAGTGGTTACTGACAGTAACTTATGTGCATCTTAGTGTCATGCAGCCGGAGCTGAATCTCCCCACTTTTTATAGGGAGTGCGAGAACTGTAGCGACACTGCGCTCTAAATGCGTTCCCAGATCTCATCTGTGATGTCTGGAAAGGTTCTCACCATCAGAAATAGAGGTTACAATTAAAACAAGAATAAGCAAAGCTAAATTGTCGAATGATTTCATAACACTTGCAAGACGGAGTCATATTTCCCAAGAACATTTCCTGATGTCAAGCATGAAGGGGTTTACTGTCTTCTATAAATTCTACAGAATTTGATGCTTGGGGTAAACTCCAAATGGCCCTTGTGTGAGATGGGACATAACTCCCATGAAGCTGGAGAATGAGTGAATGTGTACTGGCTCCTTATTGGTTTCTTATCACTCATCGAGCCCTAAGTTGGTGTCTAATCAATCATTTGTAAAATTGTCTGTGATAGTTGGGTGCTCAAAGTAGCGCTGCCTCGCAGAACCTCATTCAACATCTCCACTAGGGCCAGGACCAATTTGAGTGGTTTTACTTAGATGTTCAATTTGGACAGGAGATCATTGTTCCCCGACTTTATTTCTTTATTAGAGATGAGCGGCACTAAAATGACGGGTGCTCGTTATCGAACAAACTTTTCCCATGCTCGAGTGCTCGTCTCGAAATACGAGCCCCATTGAAGTCAATGGGAGACTCAAGCATTTTTCAAGGGGACCCAAGGCTCTGCACAGGGAAGCTTGCCCAAACACCTGGAAACCTCAAAAATGATGGAAACACCACAGAAATGGACAGAAACAGCAGGGGCGCATGCATGGATGCCCTGAGGCTGCTTAATCGCACCATATTGCCAAAATTATGGCAACAGCATGACCATGACAGAGTGACCGAATGGGCTAGTAGCATCTAAACATCCATAATTGACCCTGACACTATAGGGGACGGCATGCAGAGGCAGCGGCAGCAGTGGCAAGCTAGAGAGTATCATGGCGACATACCCTAAATGGACTCAGGCTTCAAACCATGGTGGCAGAGAGGAACCAAAGGAGGTGAGCAAGAAAGCGCTGAAATGATTTCCTATGTGAACAAAAGGTTGACGGTATATTTAGTCGATAACACAGCATGGTGGCGACATAGTGACCAAGTTCCAACGTATCTGGTGAAACACAACAAAAAAGAGCCGACACAGCTCGTTTGATAAGGGGACGACATGGTGAGGCAGCCATGGAGACGACTTCCATGATTAAGAGCGACAGTATGGGGCATCCATATTGCTTCTATGATTGAAACTTCAGGTCCCTAACTGGCGGCGACAGATGCGCCGAGTTCCATTATGTATCTGGTGAAACACCTGAAAATTCTACCTGACACAGCTCATTTCATAAGGGATGATGTGCTGTATATCCTCTCGTGCTCCAGCGACTGGGGTATAGAGAGTGAAAGTTGCCATGGAGACATTGGTGGACGCTGTGGAGAATCGTGGAGGCAAATGGACAGGAAACACGCAGGGGCAGCATGCATAGATCCTCTGAGGCTGCCTAATCTTGGGATGGAGCTGGCGGTCCGCTGCCAGGCGAGCTTTCGCCTGGTCCAAGCCCCTGTCTCTTGGCTACTCCCCACCCAAAATGGGCCTGGGGGCCAGAAGGGTTTAATTTGAAAAAAATTATAATTTTCAAAGCAGGCCGGGGCTGCAAACAGCACCTCTAGAACCTTTTGTATAAGATCAAGTGTAGTAGTGTTTTCTTATAAGTTTGGGTTATGGCGGGTGAGGGGAATGTAACCAGATGCGCAAAGAGTGCTGAAAATAATTCGGTAATGATAAAAGTTTGCCAGTATATTTGTGGATAACACAGCAGGGTGGCGACAAAGTTTACAAGTTTGATGTGGAAGCCATAAAAACAAGCCAAAATTTCTGCCTGACACAGCCTTGTTTGCCTAAGGTGACGATGTATGGAGCAGCATATGGGAACGACTTTGGGGGCAGCTTTTGGAGATGATGTGTGGAGGTACAATGAGCAAACGTGTGGAGGCAGCATAAAGACGATGTGTGGAGGCTGCTGTGGAGACAATTAAATTTGGATAGTGCCTGTTGTGGAAGTTCAAAAAAGTTTTCAAAACAGAGGAGCACGTAGGTGGCACTTCAGAAAAATTAAATAGATTGAGTGCCTTTAGTGGCACTCCCAAAAATTGTTTAAAACAGAGGACCGGCTAGTGTCCTTCCAGAAAATTAAATACATAGAGTACTATAGCTAGAGCCAGTTGGCCCTGGCAAAAATTAGCCAGTTTCCTCTCCTTTAGTGTACAAAGAGGAGGAGAAGGAGAAAAAGGAGGAGGAGTGCAATTAAATTATTCAGATTGAGCTTCTTTCACTGGTGGAGAATGGAAATCATGAGAAATCCAGGGCTTTATCCAGGTTGCTCCCCCTCTCGTCTCACCAACCTCCTCCTCATCCTCCTCACCCCCTCCGATATATGCGCTGAGAAACAGACCTAAGGGTGCTTTGGCTTAAACAAGGGAATCTTCTTCCCGTCCTCTTTTGTGACGAGTGCAAAGCTTCTGACTTCATGCTGACCAGAGAGTTTTCAAACAGGCCAAGTAGCGGGATGGTGAGGCTGATGATGGCGGCATCACCACTGACCATCTGGTGTTGACCTCTCAAAGTTACTCAGCACCTGACAGATATCAGACATCCACGTCCACTCCTCATTGTAGACTTGAAGTAGCTGACTGACCTGACTACCAGTTCTGGTGGAAGTTGACATCTGGCAGTCTACAATCGCTCTGCGCTGCTGGTAAACTCTGATAACATGGTTTAATGTTGAATTCCACCTCTGGGCACGCCGCACAACAGTCGGGACGGGCAGTTGGAGGCGGCGCTGCGCTGACCTGAGAGTGGCAGCATCTGTGTGGACTTCCTGAAATGCCACAGAGTGCGGCGCAACCTTCGTGAGCAAATCAGACAGATTGGGGTATGTCTTGAGGAACGCTGACTATGAGATTTAACAAATGGGCCAGGCATGGCACATGTGGTCAGTCTGCCGAGTTGCAGAGCGCCACACAGGTTACGGCCGTTGTCACACACAACCATGCCTGGCTTCAGTTCAGCGTTGCCAGCCACAGATCAGTCTGCGCCGTGATGCCCTGTAAATGCTCTTGGGTGGTGTGCCTTTTATCGCCTAGACTCAGCAGTTGAGCACCGCCCTGCTGTCGCTTAGCAACGGCACTGCTGCGTGCCTAGAGCTACCGATGATGGCACCAGCCACGGATGGTAATTCCGGAGGATGAGGTGGGAGGTGGTGGGAGGAGGAGGAGGCAAATTAAGGCCTGAGAGACTGGACCGAGGTAGGCCCTGTAATCCACGGCGTCGGCAGTTTATGACCGCCTCAGGGTCAGACTCGGTCCCAGCCTCTACCAAGTTTACCAATTGGCCATCAGCGATATAATAGTAGCCCTGCCCGCAGCACTCATTCCACGTGTCCGTGGGTCAGGTGACACTTGTCAGAAACGGCGTTGTCAGGGGCCATGATGAGTGTCTGACATGTGCTGGTGCAGGGCTGGGACGGCACATCAGGAAAAGTAGTGGGCGGCTGGGGACCCGAATACCGAGGGGCGCCCGCCACCAGGAGGTTGCGAAAGGCCTCGGTCTCTACCAGCCATTGGGCAGCATCTCCCGGCTAAGTAGTTTGGAGATGTGGACGTTGAGGGCTTGGCGTGTTGGTTGGGTGGTTGCACTGTACTTCCTCTTGCGCTCCAGTGTTCTGGGTTATGGAGAGCTGAACGCTGCGCATTGGAGAACATTGGTGGATGCCTGTGGAGGATCGTGGAGGTGAAGGTTGTGGTTTTCGCACGGGAGGGTTGTGGCAGGGTCCTGGGCAAGGGGCTGAACTAGCAGAGGCAGCAGATGACACAAGGGAAGGAGCAGTGGGTTTCCGGGCGGAGGGTGAACGGCCTTGGTTCCATTGAGGGGGTGTTTTTGCAATCATATGCCTGCGCATACTGGTGGTGTTAGCTGGTAGTGTGGAACCCCTGCTGATCCTGGTGTGGCACAGGTTGCATACCCACAGTCCGTCAGTCATCCGGTGTTTCTTTAAAAGAACTCCCAGACTTCTGAAATATCTAGCCCCTCGCCACGGGGAGCTTCACCTACGTGAAACATTTGGCGCTGATGCACCAGCTCTGGCCCTGCTCTCCGTCTGGCCCCGCCACTGCCTCTTCCAACCTGTTGTGTCGTGGACTCGCCTCCGACTCAGAAGCACTAGTGTTCCCCGGCCTATCAACCACACTTGGGTCTGTCCACCTCATCATCCTCCGATCCCTAGTCTGCTCCCCCCTCGAACTTCTGCCCTGAACAAAACTTCACCACTGTCTGACAACCGTGTCCTCTCATCGTCCGACACCTCTTTACACCTTCTTCCACTACGTCAACAATGTCATCATCACCCACAGACCCGCGACGGTGGAAACCTGGGCATCGGAAAGAGGCTCACAGCAAACCGGAACAAGTGGTGGTTTGTGACTCTGGGAAGGGTCCAGAAAACAGTTCCCTCAGAGTATGCCGGTTCAAATCAAATTTTCCTGGGAGGGGGCAGACCTGGGGGAAGGAGGCTGAGTGGAGGAGATGCCTGATATTTTCAGTTGTCATGGGTGGACTGCAGGAAGACTGACTGGTGGACAAATGGCTAGAAGCATTGTCCCGCAATCCACAACATCACCTGTTCGCCACTGTTTCGGCCTCAACATTGCTCTACCACGGGTCCCAGTAACTTGAGACATGAAGCTAGCGAGTGTAGCTCTGCGGGGTTCCCCTGCTTCTCACAGGCAGTGGGTGTCCCTCACCCGCCAGGACCACGGCTCTGACCTCTGCAGTAGTTGGAACACCCCGCCCCATCGGACCTCTACGCTAGCCCTCAGGTTCAACGTTTTCTAAATTAAAGTGTAGACTGTAAATTTTTTTTTTGTGTTTTTTTGTTGTGGTTTTTTTGTGTTTTTATTTTTTTTAAGAAAACGATGCTATCCTATTGGTATGGCTAGTTTCTAACCTAGACTGACCAGCACACAACAGGATTTTGTGCTGTGCCTGATGACTTTTAGTTTGAAAAAAAAAAGAAAAGAAAAAAAGCAGACTTTGCCTAATTCATCAAACCCCTAATAATTGAGACGGATATGTGTGTCCTAAGAGCTTATCAGAACATTTGCAAGAACTCCCTTGCAAATTCGTCACAATATGGTACTAGCTGCAACTACTAGTGCCAGCACAGGGCCAGCCACAAGCAAATCACAAAATATATATATATATTATCGCTATTGTAGGCCTAGAGAAGCCTGTTTTTGGGTTCTTGTATGCCTAGTTTCTAACCTACACTGACAGCACAAAACTGGATTTTAAGTCACTTTAGTTTGAAAAAAAAAAAAAAAATCGTCAGACTGTGCTAATTCAATCAAACCCCTAATAATTTGTCCCATTAGGTGTTTGAGATGGATATGTTGTCACTAAGAGCTAAACACAACGGTCGCAAGTCTCCCTGCAAATTACTCACAATATGGTACTAGCTGCACTACTAGTGCCAGCAAGCCAGCCCAAGCAGCAAAAAATATATATATAATTATTTAAGCTATCTAGCCACGAGAAGGGCTGTTTGGTTCCTGTAAGAACTCACTCCCTGCCTAACAGTAAGCTATATGACACCCTACCACGCTATCCCTGCAGCAGCAGCAAACTCTCTCCGGCATGTCAGACAGAGAATGATGCGAGCAGCGCGGGAGGGGCTATCTATTCCAGGGTCACCTGATCTGGCCAGCCAACACTGCTATCGACGCGTAAGGGTACCACGTCCATGCTGGGTGGAGTGCAGAATCTCCTGGCTTGTGATTGGCTCTGTTTCGGACGCCAAAAAGCAAAACGGCGGGAGATGCCATTTTCTCAGAGGGGCGAATAGCTTCATCGAATGAGCAACTAACTCCTCGAGCAACGAGCAGTTTCGAGTACGCTAATGTGCTCGAACGAGCATCAGCTCGGTCGAGTATGCTCACTCATCTCTAGTCCTGACTCGTACAACCATTATGCTACAAGTTGCGCCTTCTTTTCACCATGCGCATCCAGAACTCCTTCCGTGTCTACCTTCTCAAGCCATGTCATCCTAAAACCCCTTCTCCCGGCAAGTACCTGCTTCCACCCCTGTGGCTGATCCCACTGACACCTATGAGGTAAAGATCTCCTGACATTGAAGACGGTAAGAAAGCGGTTTCTTCTGGTCAACTTTGGTAGGGGTTTCAGGCCGGAAGAGAGGTCATGGGAGGCTGGTGGACAATATCCTTGCCTATGATCTCCTGCAGAGATTCCTCCAGCCCAAGAAGAGGGGGAGGCTGAAGGGGGAAGGGGGGGTACTGTCACGGGTGGTCCTGCGACCCATATCGTGGGTCGCGAGCCTCACCCATGCCCCTCGCTCTCACGCACATACCTTGTCCCACTCCCGAGTCCCGGCCTCAGCCTCAGAATATTTAGGGGTCGAAGCGCAGCATTAATTGGCGATGGCCATTTTCCCATAGGGCTATTTAAAGCTGCCTCTCCAATCACACCCTGCCTGGATCTTAGTGCCTTGAGCTTTGAGAAAGCTGTTTTGAATGCCGTGCGCTGTTTCTGAGAATTTCCGTTGTGGACCTGGTTCGTTTCTGACTACGCTCCTTTGCCGCCTGCCCTGACCTGTTGCTATGGACTTTGAAAACTCCAATCCTGAGCACCATCCCAAACCTCTGCCTGTCCCGACCTACGAGATTTGCCTTGCCTGTGGAAAAGTCACACCTGTGAACGACCTGGTGGTACCACGACGCAGCAAGTCCAACCCGCTTTGCGGTGTGTGTGGTGAAACCCGGTGCCCACTTGTTACACGCTTTTTTCCCAGTAATGCCTTGTGTTTATCGTTCCGCGTGGGTTCAGAGGATTCCAACCTCTAAGCCTGACAAGCCCTCAAATTGAGTCCCTCCCCCCCCCCCCCCCCCCCCCCCCCAAAGCCTGTCACCTGCCTACCAAGCACACAAAGACCGGTCCCTCCCTAAGGCCACAGGCAAAACAAAACAAGACTCCACAACAAATACACAAAGAATCCAACGCCATTCCAAGTCACAATAGAAGAGGGCCCAATGAAAATGCGAAAATGTCATATAATAAGATAATCAGAGGGATAACAGAAGATTAGAGCTGATCTGAACTGAAGCTAGCTACTAAATGTAGTAATCTACAACAGAGAATACATATATAGCCACTGCCATGCCTTAACGTGTGCCCTGTAAGACTAATAGGTGGTGAGAGTAGAGTGAGTAGAGCAGAGGTCCTATCCATCAACTAGTTCCTGGACAAGCCCAAACTGCACGGAAACTGGATGTGGGTGCAATAAGGGAACTCAGCAAAGCAACCTTTTAGGAACAGTTTCACACACACAAGAAACACGGATAAGAATCAATCGCATTCTAACTGCATTCCACGGACAGAAGAGCGAGATTGGCGCAGAATATTCCACTAATATATTCCATTCTTTAAGTCAAAAGAAAATTCAGGAGCTGGGGAAATAATCCTATGATGTAGCCACTTTAAAAATAAATACTACCCACCCCATTCTCCAAGATAATAGATATGAATGGACAGTAATATGACGTGATCATTGTGGAATCGATTCAATGGTTCATTTGGATTCTTCCTTTCATTAAAATGCTACTTAGCTCCTAAATCATTTTGTGAAAATCAGCCACACAATGATTACAATTGAGTTGTTCAGACCAATTAGGACTTTTTTAATGTGGGAAACCAGTGAAGGAAACCACAACCATCCACTTTTTTTCTCAAGCCTTCTATGGGTCCGAGTCCCACCTCACATAATGTTTGTTGCAGGTTTCTGAGGTAATGGATCCCTCTGTACCACGCAATGATGGGTGTAACCAACACCGGGAGCGAGAGTCCTAACGTGGCCCCTGGTTTTTCACCAAAAGTGAGATGGACTTTCAGCGCAAGTTATATGTAATGGCAGGACACCAACAAGGACAGTGAGCCCTGACACTGAGACCCCCAATCTGTCCCTACCTACTTATTTGGGTCCCCCCCTAAACGGAGGCCAATAACTGGGTCGACGTTCCCTCCCTGGGTTTAAGGGTGGTTGAACATGTACACATCAGACAACAAACACAATAAAGGCGAGGTAAACAATCCAGTTGGCAACAGCAGGAAATCATATAACCAAATCCACAATTCAATAGACTAGATCCAGTTTGATAAAAGCACAGAATTCAGAAACCAGGAAGTCAGAATCAAAATACAACATAGCTAGAAACACAGCCAATGATCAATTTTTTGACCAGCCAGCGAAGTCAAAGCAACCTGACACTTATAGGGAACGCAGCTGCCACAGGTGGAAGGACACATTACAGATCACAGTGTTAACCCTCTTGCAGACAACTCAGTGGGGGAGGGCAGACATCAGCCTCTCAGACAGCATGAGCCCTAGTTCACACTGCAGAATGATGATAAACTCAGTGTCTCCTAACTCCTACCTAGACACGGATAGAGGAGACAGCAGGCGTATGAAAGTAATCCGGCCAGTGTGACCGTTTTTTTTGTTACCCTGACATTGTGGGAATCTTGGGCCTTTAACCAGGTTCGAAATCAGCCCGAGCCCAGACTAAGATAGCCTTTGAGGTACCTTTCAGCAGACGGATTACAGATTCAATCTCTCTACCGACGAGCACCTAAATTAAACCCATAATTAAATAGAAAACGGCGAAACCTTGGTGGAGGAATTTACCCTATTTGTTTAGGGAAAACTCTGCCAGGGAGAAGAATTGGTTTTTCCATTTCGTCCTGAGAGTTAGAGACATAACACCTTAAACTGCTTCCAGAATCCGAATTTAATCCTCTCTCAGTTTGGCCATTGGTCTCCGATGAAAGGCGGAAGAGAGGAGAGAGCAGACACCCAGACGACCACAGAACTCTGTAGCCCTAAGAAGGCCTGTTGGATTCTTGTATGGCTAGTTTCTAACCTACACTGACAGCACACAACTGGATTTTGTGCTGTGTCTGTGATGATGACTTTTAGTTTTGAAAAAAAAATAAAAGTAAAAAAAAAAATCAGCCAACTGTGCCTAATTCAATCAAACCCCTAATAAATTGTCCCACTTAAGTGTTTGAGATGGATATGTGTGTCACTAAGAGCTAAATAGAACGTTCGCAAGTCTCCCTGCAAATTTGTCACAATATGGTACTAGCTGCACTACTAGTGCCAGCAAGACCAGCCACAAGGAAATAAAAAAAAAAATATATATATTATAACACTATTGTAGCCCTACTAAGAAAGCCGGTTGGATTCTTGTATAGCTCGTTTCTAACTACACTGACAGCCCACAACTGGATTTTGGGTGGGTGTGCCTGTCACTTTAAGTTTTGAGAAAAAAGAAATCGGAGGACTGTGGCCTCATTCAATACCCTTAATAAATTGTCCTAACTTAGGTGTTGAGAGGAAGTGTGTCACTACGAGCTAAATAGAAGTTCGAAGTCTCCCTGCAAAATTTGTCACAATATGGTATAGCTGCCCTACAGTGCCAGCAAGAAAAACACAAGAACAAAGAAAAAAATAATAAAATCTAACGTATATCTAGCCTAACAAGGGGTGTTGGGTTCTTGTAGACTCACTCCTGCCTAACAGTAAGCTAATATAACACCCTAACTCTATCCCTGCAGCAGCTTTCTCCCTAACGGGATCCAGACAGAGAATGATGCGAGCAGCGCGGGCAGGGGCTAGTCTATACCAGGGTCACCTGATCAGGCCAGCCAACCACTGCTATCGACGTGTAAGGGTACCATGTCATGCTGGGTGGAGGGCAGAGTCTCCTGGCTTGTGATTGGCTCTGTTTCTGGCAGGAGATGCCATTTTCTCGAGCTGGCGAAATATTCGTCCAAGCAACAGGCAGTTTCGAGTACGCTAATGCACAGTGTGTTCGCTCATCTCTAATAGGCTCCCTTAGAAATATTTTGTGTATTACAAATGATCTATTAAATGTTAAGTAGTTATAATGTTAAGTAACTATTGGATGTTATAATAAATTTGCTTCCTGATTTTAGTGCATTGCATGGATAGCAACTGAATGTTGTCCTTCTTTTACACAGAGCATTCCATAATAATTACACCTAGACACGGAGCACAGATAGTAAACTCTGACACAATGGGGCAGATTTACTTACCTGGTCCATTCGCGATCCAGCGGCGCGTTCTCTGCACTGGATTCGGGTCCAGCCGGGATTTATTAAGGCAGTTCCTCCGACGTCCACCAGGTGGCGCTGCTGCTCTGAAGTTCCCTGGAATGCACTGGAATACACCAAGCCGGACTGAGTGAAGGTAAGTGCAAGCTCCGCGACACATTTTTTGTTTTAAATGCGACGGTTTTTCCGAATCCGTCGGGTTTTCGTTCGGCCACACCCCCCGATTTCCATCGAGTGCATCGCGTGCGCCAAAATCCCGGGGCAATTCAGGGGAAATTGGCGCAAATCGGAAATATTCGGTTAACGCGTTGGGAAACCACGAATCGGGCCCTTAGTAAATGACCCCCAATATTTTTCCTCTTAGATTGGTACATAATCTAGCAGAAATATTACTGTCTTCAGATAAAATGAATGTTTATATAAATTTGGTTGAAAGTATTGTGCACGGTAAACATCATAAGTTTACGACTAAACTTTTATTTGTAAATTTTGTTACTTAAACCTTAGTACACTACGGATCAGCTTTGATTGTATTCAAACCCAATTAGGGCGATAACCACAAACACTGCCACCAAGTGGCGGGAATAGTGAATACATAGTTTTTACTTTATCTGTTCCTGGTCGTCATCAGGTGTGGCTGAGTGAGTTAGTCTAAGTCCTATTGGACAGAAGAAAAGGAAACAATATATTGGCACTATGCTTGCCAGCTGGCCCCTAAACAGATGTGTCGAACCTGTATGGCAACAGGTGTGCTAGAGGTGGCACTCAAATCCCTTTTATGTGGCACCCAGGCCATCACAACAGAGGAAAAAGGTACTTCATAAATTCAGCTCAAAAACCCAGGACTTGCTTTGTGAGCAGATGTGTGGATTATTATTGTAGCTCCGCTCCAGTCCCCAAAATTCTCCCTATTTCCCTGCGCTTACCACTCCCCTGGGGACAGGTTGTCCCTGTCGCCTGCTTCTACTGCAGTACAATGCATACAGAGTACGCCATGTAGTAGAAATGCATACAGCGTATCAACCATTGTAGCTTGTAGTATAGATAGATTAACAGCGCACCGCCATTGTTTTAAGTATAAAAATATATACGCATACCGCCATGTAGTAAAAGGAGATACAGCATTACTGCCATTAGTATAGATGATAAAGCATACCACCATGTAGGATTAAATACATACCGCATTACCGCCCTGTAGTATAAAATACATACAGCCGCTACAACGGATGTTCTTATAAAATACATACAGCGGGCCGCCATGTAGTTAAATGCATAAGTGTACCGCAATAGTTACAATGCATATAGCATACCGCCAGTAGTTATAAATGGCATACAGAAAGAGTACCGCCATGTGTTATAAAATACCATTACATCATACCGCATGTAGTATAAAGACATAACAGCATAACGCCATGGAGTATGAAATACATACAGCCATATGCCATGTAGTAGAAACAATACATACAGCGTACCGCCTTGTAGTATAAAATAAATCAGCATGCCGCCATGTAGTATAAGATAGGATACAGGACTTAGCATGTAGTAAGATAGATACAGCATAGACCATGTAGCTAAGATGGGATACAGTGTCTGACAGGATACAAGATAGATACAGCGTACCGCCAGGTAGTATAAAATGATTACAGGGTACTGCCATGGTAGTTATGAAAATGCCTACAGCATACCGCATGTAGTATTAAAATGCATTCCAGCATACGCCATGTACGTATAGGCGCAAGAACAACACTGACTCCTGAAGAGAGGGTGGGTGACTAAAACTGGCAAAGCCTTGTAAATGAGATAACCTGCCAGTGCTGGACAGATGCCCTGCGGCCTACTCTCCCTGCTACTTGTCCCGACAGAAGTACGCCTCGGCCGCCTAGCGCTGTCAGAAGGGAAATACTGTTTAGCTGCTGCACCATGGCCTGCTGGTATTCGCATTCTCACACTCCTTTCCTCTCCAGGGAGAGAGATGGAAAGATGAGATTCTGCTTGTACCGTGGGTCAGGAGAGTTGAATACCCGTAATCGGTGGTGCTTGGAATAAATTCTTTCGAAGCGAGGTCACGGGGATAGGCAGCTAGCATGAAATGCTGCAATATGCGCCCCAGAGTAGGTACCAACGACGCAAGCATTAATCCCCTCACTGGCATGACTCTCCATTTCCTCCTCCTCCAATCCTCCAACTCCTCTCTTCTGCCCATACACGCACTGAACAGCTGACGGAGACTGAACAATGGTCGCCCATCTTCGGTTCGCCAAACAATTCTTCCTCCTCTTCTCCTCCACCTCTCCGATATGCCGCTAAGGAAACAGACCCTGGGGTGCTTTGGCTACAACAAGGGAATTCTTCTTCACCCGTCTCTTGTAAGAGCGCTAAAGCTTCCGAATTCATGCTGAGCCAGAGAGTTTTCAACAGGCCAAGCAGCGCAGGATGGTGAGGCTGATGATGGCGGCATCGCCAATGACCATCTGTGTTGACTCCTCAAAGTAACTCTAGCACTGACAGATATCAGACATTACGTCACTCCTCTTGTAGACTTGAGGAAGCTGCCTGACCTGATACCAGTTCTGGTGGTGGAAGTTGACATCTGGCAGCTACAATCGCTCTGCGTGGTGGGAAACTTGGATAAACATGTTAATGTTGAATTCCAACTCGTAGGGAACGTCGCCACAACGTCCGGTGAGCGGCAGTTGGTGGCGGCGCTGCGCTTCCGAGAGTGGCAGCATCTGTGCTGGATTTCCTGAAATGCGCCCACAGTTGCGGCGCACCGTGAGCAAATAGACAGATTGGGGGTATGTCTTGAGGAAACGCTGACCTAGAGATTTAAATTTAAAATATGGCCCAGCATGGAAACATGGTGTCAGTCTGCAAGCTTGGCAGAGCCGCAACCAGGTTACGGCCGTTTGTAACCACAACATGCTGGTTCAGGTTCTGCGGTGCCAGCCACAGAGCGTCTGCACCGTGATGCCCTGTAATAGCTCGTGGGTGGTGTGCCTTTTATCGACCTAGGCTCAGCAGTTTGAGGCACCGCCTGCTGCGCTTTAGCGACGGGCATGCTGCTGTGCCCAGAGCTAACGACTGATGGCGCCATGCCACACGGTGGTAATTCGGAGGAGGAGGTGGAGGAGGGGTTGGCGGAGGAGGAGGATAGTAGGCCTTGTGAGACCTGGACCGAGGTGGCCCCGAAAAATACTCGTGGGTCGCCAGTATATGACCAGCCTCAGGGTCAGACCGGTCCAGCCTCCACCAAGATTAACCCAAATGTGCGGTCAGCGAAATCTAGTGGCCCTGCCCGGCAGCATCGTCCACGTGTCCATGGTCAGTGCGGCCCTTGTCAGAAAGAAACGGCGGTGGTCAGGGCACGGATGATGTTGTCTGACACGTGCTGGGATCCGAAGGGGAGTGGGACGCACATCGGGAAAGTTAGTGGTGGCGGGGACGAATACATAGGGGCGGCCGCCGACATGAGGTTTCGAAAGGTCCGTCTATACCAAACTATAGGCCGCGACTCCAGGCTAAGCACCTGGGAGATTGTGACGTTGAGGGCTGGGGCGTGTGGGTGGGTTTGGGTTGCACTATACTTCCTTTTGCGCTCCAGCGTCGGGGGTATGGAGAGTGAATGCTGGTGGATGCTGGTGGAGGAGCGTGGAGGCGACGATGGGGTTTTGGGCCAGGGTCCGGGCAGGGGGGATGACTATCAGCTGAATCAGGGGAGGAAGGAGCAGAGTCGAGTGGTGCTGCCGGACGGAGGTGAACGGGCTTGTTGTGGTTGCCATTGATTGGGGGTGTGTTGCATTCATTCTGCCGGATGCGCATCACTGGTAGGTAGTTAAGCTAGCGAGTGGTGGAACCCTTGCATGTTCCTGGTTGGCAAAGGTTCTTGCACACCACAGTCCGTCGGTAATCCGGTGATTGATTCTGTCACCCCTTAAGGACGGAGGGTTTTTCGGCTCATTTGTCGGACCTCTCCAATAAAAAAATCCATAAACTTTTAGTTCATTTTTCCGTGCTTACAGACCTGTGGTGAGGGCTTCTTTTGTGTGAAACAAATTTACTTTCCCGTAATGTTATTATTTGAACATGCCGTGTACGCGAAGCTGAAATGAGGAAAAAAATTCCAATGTGGAAAAATTTTAAAAAAAAGTCACGTATATTTTGTGGGCTCAGTTTTACGCACTTTCACTCTTCGCTCAAATAACACGCCTTACTTTCTTCTTTGCGATCGACGTGATACCAAATGTTATAGACAGGTTGATTGTGTTTTAATACATTTTCAAAATTAATACGAATGTGTACAAAAAAGAAAAAAAAATGTTGCCATCTTTGACGCTAATAATTTTTCATTACTTTGGTTGACGCGAGATGGTGAGGGGTCATTTTTTGCGAAATGAGCGTGCGTTTCCATTGCTACCAATTGAGGTCTGTGCGACTATTTGATCATTTTTATTTATTTTTATGTTAAAAAGTCGCATTCATTTCCGACATTTTGGCCGCCAGTTCCGCCTCGGAGATCACTGCCACCCGTAACCGTTTTATATTTATAGATCGTAGGCATTGTGGACGCGGAAAGTTGGATTACCGAATATTTTTGGGATTTTTACTGTTTATTCTGTTTATATCCGTTTCTAGGGGATAAGGGGGGTGGTGGGTGAGTTGTAATTGAATAATTTGATTAATTTTTTTTATTTGTGCAAACTTTTTTTTTTCTTTTTTTGTTACACTATCTTTTTAGACTAACTAAGTTACATTAACCCTTAGTGGTCAGATCATGCTACCAATACTGCAATACTCTGTATTTGCTAATATATGGCATTTTTGCAGCAAATTTAATTACAATGAGCCAGGCTCATTGTAATGGCATCTGCAGATGTAGATAGCCCTCGTCTCAAAAGAGAAACGAGGCTAATTGGCAACTGATCGCCGCACCACGATGACGTTCGGGTGCGTGGCGACGAAAAAAAAAAAAGATCGGCGGCGCCCAATGCGCAGGCGTCTTGCGGCGGAAGGAAGGGGTTAATAGCCGCGATGGTGCAAGCACAGACCAGCGGTGTATTAGCGGGTGGGGTTGTAGCAATATGCAACAACCCCCACCTGTATGAGAGGACTAGCCCTGTGAGCCCTCTTCATACATCCTTTATACCTCTGCGCCGTAGCTCTAGCGTTTAAGGGTTTAAAGAACCTCCAGACTTCTGAAAAATCTAGCCTCGCACGGGAGCTTGATACGGGAAATATTTGGCGCTGATGCAAAGCTTCTGGCCCTGCCTCTCTGTTGGCCGGACCACTGCCATCTTCCAACCTGTTCTGCTATAGGACCTCGCTCTGTTTTCAAGAAGCACTGTGTCAACGGCCATCAACCAAGCTTGGGGTCTGTACCTCATCATCTCCTGATCCCCAGTCTGCCCCCCCCTCGGACTCCTGCCCTGACACAACAACTTCAGTATGTCTGACCACCGTGTCTCCCATCGTCCGACACCTCTTTACACACTTTCTTCCACTACGTCAATATGTCATCATCACCCACAGACTAGCGAACGGGGCGGGGAAAAACTGGGCTATCGGAAATAGCTCAGAGCAACCGGACAAGTGAGTTGTGACTGTGGGAAGGGTCAGAAAAAGTTCCCTCAGAGTATGCGGTTCAAATGCCAAATTTTGCTCGGGAGGGGCAGACGGGGGGAAGAAGGCTGCGTGGGAGGAGCTGCTGGAGGAGTGCTGATTTCGGGCGGTGACATGGGTGGACTGGTAGAAGACTGAATGGTGAAAAATGGCTAGACTCACTGTCCGCCAACCAGAAATCACCTCTTGGCACTGTTCTGGCACTCACAGTGTCTATACCACGAGTTCCCGCTAACTTGAGACATGATGAACCTAGGGAGTGCAGCCTCTCGAAGTTCCCCTGCTCCCTCATCAGCAGGTGTGGTTTCTCACCTCCGCCCCAGGACCACGGCCTCTGACCCCTGCCGTAGTTGGACGCCAGTCCACGCCCTCGTCCACGCCCCCCCTCGTCCTCTACCCCTAGCCCGGGGGTTTAAACATTTTCCAAATTAAAGTGGAAACTATGCTATACATTGGCTATGGGTAGTATTTATAACTACACTGACAGCAAACAACTGGAGTTTGTGCTGTTACTGATGACTTTGAGTTTTGGAAAAGAAATAAACGTTAATAAAAAAAAAAAAAAAAATCTGCCAGACTCGGCGTAAGTCAAATCAAACCCCAGATAAATGTCCCACTTTGGTGTTTGTGTGAGGTGGATATGTGTGTCACTAAGAGCTAAACACAAGTTCTCCTGCAAATTAATCAAAATATTGTGGTACTAGCTGCACTACTCATAGCATCAAGCCAGCCCACAAGCAAACTAAAAAAAAAAAGGAAAATAAAAACGCTTTATTTGTAGCCCTAAGAAGGATGGTGGGTTCTTGTAGAATCACTCCTGCCTAAACAATATTATAATAGAAAACCCTAAACGCTTTCCTCTGACCAGCAGCAGCCTCTCCCTAGCGCATCAGACAAGAGTAATGACCGGCGAGCAGCTGCCGGGACAGGGGTAGTCTATTCCAGGGTCACCTGATCTGGTCGAACAACCATGCTATGAGGGTAAGGGCTACCACGTCAATGCTGGGTGGAGTGCAGAGTCTCTGTGGCTTGTGATTGGCTCTGTTTCTGGCCGCCAAAAGCAAAACAGGGGAGATGCCATTTTCTCGAGTGAGCGAAATACTAGTGCCGCAGCTACCGAGCAGTTTCGAGTACGCTAACGCCCCGAACGAGTGTGTTCGCTATCTCTAGTGAAAGACTTGAAACATACGACCTAGATTGTCTGTAAATTGGTGTGGCAAGTGTTCTCTTAACTGAATTATTATGCTATTCCATGTCATCTCTTCAGAAAGACTCAAAGAGGTTGTTTAAAATAGATATTGAAACACCAACTCTAAGAATATGAGAATACCAGAGTTTGTTTAGCGCCTTAGGATCTATTAGACAGCATTGGAGAGTATGGAGTACTGGATGATTTTGAACAAGAAATCAAATAGTGTTTGAGTCAGTTCTGTTTTGGTGGGTTACAGTAAACAAAAAATGTAGATTGGAGACAAATTGTATTATATAATATAATGAACAAAGAAGATTATAAACTTCCCAGAGGATGCCATAAGGGGAATAGCAGACAACTTGGTCGAAATTCTCTAATGACATTTGGAAAAGGGATGGCCTCGTACATATGTTGTTTAGCTCAGAGAGGACGGGGTTTTTTTGAAAATTGTTGGCAAGATTGTTGCACTTTCGTATACCAAACTGTACTGTGCCAGATGGAATGTGTTCGTGGTAACTAACGACACTAAGGGTTCTACATCGCTAGCATAAGAACTAGCAGAAATTTCTGGCGTATAGACAACACCTTTTCAATTTGGTATTTTTGAGTCATGATTGCCGAAACTGGAGCCACATAGTGTCAAATATGTTCATCTCCAGTGACGGTTTTGTATCAGCGATACATGGCCATAGGGGATGTTGCTGTATTCTGCGCCAGAGGACTTCTCAAAATGTTAGTAGGAATACATCACTCATGTATGAGAGTTCAAAACCAATTCTGCTGTCAAGGTAAAATAGGGAGGTGAATTATAATTGGAAACAAGTTATGAACCCTTTACCCGTTGGGGAATTCGGTGAAGAAAATTATGGTAAAGCCCAATAGTCGTTTGTTACTGAAGAACCTAAAGCAGGGAATGGAATTGAAGCCTCATTTCTTGCTCTACTAGAGAGAAATAAATTTATATGCCTACCCTGTAATTATATTTTAGTGATATACCTTTAGATAAAAAGATATAGTGGCAACGATTTTATTAAAGCTTCTGCAAAATTTTATGTATGACCTTGCCATCTTTTAAAGAAAACTGCTTGCACATGTAGGTATGAAGTGTCTGTTGACACACCTGGGTGGAGCTGCACACTATACCCGAACCAATACTAAAGTTTTGATAAAGTGGTGTTCTTGCCTGCAGCGCGAACCATGCGACCATATGTATTATTAGTGTCCAACTGCATTTGTGTGACCATGCTATATCGTTAAAGCTGCTGCTCTGTACCAAAATAAAAAATTGGTGCATTCTTCTGGAGTAGTGCACCGGGTCTTGGCAGAAGCATCGGTTTCTATAGTGCGGTAGCCAGTGGGCCACCCAAAAAAACCCGTATGAGGTAGTTAGTAAAAGCAAAAACACTCCCTTCTCATATGGTTAAACTAGAAGGACGAGACTGATGGCGCTCATTGAATTTCTCAGAGGGCCATAAGGTAAGCTTTTGCCAACATATACACTGGCTCTAGATATGTTTTGGAGCTGAACATGATTATGGCCCAATTTGCGAAGCTAGAGATTACCTCCATCAACAAGCTTTCCCTAATTAAACAACAATAATGAGCCCCTGCTACTTCTATGGAATGTAAGAGCCACATGCAGCTTAATTCAATATAAAATACTAGGGCCATGACAAGGCAGGACAAATGCAGCTAAAAGAAGTGGAAAGGAAGCCAAGGAAAACATAAGCCTCAAGTTTCAGACAGGTGATGATGAGTACCGAGCTATAACCATGTTCGATTAAGTATCTTACGTGCCTTGACTCGGCAAGCCACCAGGGTAAGAAAGGAAGGTCCAGTCAAAAAGCGTGAGTTTGGTAAGAATCTGCAATTGTAGAAGATAGGGTTGAGGATATGCCTACCAAGGTCCTTGTTACCCTCTGATGCGCTCAACAGACCCTCACCGTCCAAACCACCTGTTTAAAAGCCATGTGATCGTTGTGGTGAACACAACCAGAGGTTTACACCGAGAATGTAGCCACAGTTGCCAAGCTGAATTCACTTGGCATCTTTAACAAATACAGACAGAAAATTGTCAGGGAGTTTTAGTTAGTAAAAGTATAACCAGAAAACGCCCAACGAAACCCTTTATCCTGCCAAATCCAATTGTAATCCATGGGATTAATCCATGCGTTTCAGAAAATAGTTCCGTATTCATGGCCTCAGCCTATGCTAATCCATGAATACGAAAAGTATTTCTCAAAATGAGTAGGCGATTACCAGTCAACCTAACTCCCTATGCTATATCATGTTCACATGCTGTGTTACAAACCTGTGTTTAAAGTTGTCGATAAAATGCCATGATTTTACTTCATGTGGACTTCGTTTTGAAGCTGAAGACTTCGTTTGCATCTTGTCTCCAAGGATACTTGGAGCTGAGGGAATTGTCGGCTATACATTTCATGAAGAAATAATGGGGCAGATTTAATTACCCGGCCCTTCGCTGACGAGTGGCGCGTCTTGCTCGGATTAGGGTATGGCAGGGAGTTGGGATTTCATGAAGGTAGTTCCTCCGCCATCCACCAGGTTGGCGACTGCTGCGCTGTGACCTGAAAATCATCTCAAGCGCTCGGAATGCACCGAGCTGGACCCGGTGAAGGGTAACAGTTCTTCGCCAAAGCGACCATTTTCGGGTTTTTTTAATGCGGCGGTTTTTCCAAATATGTAGGGTTTTCGTTCGTCGGACACGCCCCACGATTTCCGTCGCGCGCATGCGGCGCCAAGCCGCCCAATACGATCGCGTGCCCGCCACCAATCCCGGGGGAAATTCAGTAGCAATGAGCGCCCAAATCCGGAAATATTCGGGTAACACGTCGTGAAAACGCCGAATCGGCCCCCCTTAGAAATGACCCCCAATGTCTTCAGCAACCAGGTTGAGCTGAACTATTATTTTTCCTTGTTTTTTAGCCAGTATGATTACTGTCGTGTGGGAAGGGGGAAGCAGAGGACGCTGTAGGAAAGGAAACCCATACAAACACAGAGAATGTTACAAAACTCTTTGCAGATGTTGACCTGCGGTTGGCGCTTGAACCCAAGGTCCCCAGCCGCTGCAAGTGATTCTTCTTCTAAATGGGTGTTTAGTGTGAATATGCGTACGATTGAAAGGAGGACACCAAAAGACAATTCCAAATCCATAATTAAGTGACAGCCCCAGAATCTATCTGGGTTTTCATTGAAAAATACTGAAACCCAGAACACAAAGAAACTTGCAGCAAAACTTTAGTAACAGATTTAAAACGTATTGCTTGAGTGGTTTCCCCCACTACTATTCAGGTACTAGAGTCTTTCTGATGATCACATGGGTCTGGTGGTGGTGAAGTGATGTTCTCTCCTGGCCTCAGCATCCACAGCCCCTAATTGCAATGGTTCTTGTTTGGAGGTAGCCGGGGAGGGAAACAGAAGAACAATCAATATCTACTCTAGCTTTGCATTTGTTCCTAAAGCTACAGTCTATGCTGACTTCCAGGACCATGGCCTTTCCTACTGAACAGGGGTCAGGATTACTAACCTGATATCCTTAACTGGTTCTTTAAAAGAAACCCCACACTGCCCCAGCATCACACCATGTTTACGGTTTTCCATACGATATTGTGTGCCATGTTTAGGAGTTGGATTTACAGAAGCTCTACCTGGTCTGATTCAGAATACATATCCCAGAAGGATCAAAAACTTTTTCCAAAGATGACCACTCCCCCACCAAAGCAGGACAGTGAGCACTAAAGATAGACACCCCCAGTTGTTTCAACCTAATTACCTATTTTATCCCATGCAGCAGTTTGTAAGCCTACCTGGCACCCTGCTTGAAGGAGTATGGTGTCCTAAGGGTATGTGCTATTCAGGCAAAGCGGTGTGTCTCTCACCTCATGTTTGCTGGCAAGTTCCTCCTCTTCCTCCCTTGGGTTTATGATTCAGGGTCTGCTCTACACTACAGGAGCAAGGAAGATCAGATGTGAGCTGAGAGACACACAGCCTTGCATGATAGCACACACACTTGGGACACCCTGATCCTTCAGGCAGTGTGCCGGGTAAGTTTACAAACTTTATTTTCTGGGGATAGGAACTGCACATTTTTAGCTAAGAACAGTATGAGCACAGGACACTATAGTGACAGGTTCCCTAAAGAAGCAAGTAATGGAATAAGGTAGAGCTCACACTAGTGCCAGATAATAGAATTAAAGAAACATATGTTCCTGTTATTTTGACGCCAATACCATATAAAGCTTATATTAAGAGTGTAACCTAAACCCTAACACATAGATAGATGTTGATATTGATGTTATATTCCTGATTTT